>BGPR01034287.1:0-16556 GCA_013235015.1 Araneus ventricosus
TTAATTGTAATTTTGTGAATACCTATAGAAGCAGAGACGTGTAAACAATTCCCATTAGGATAAAAATTACTGCGATGAAGAGCAAAGCTTAGATTTTTTTGAATGCGAAATCAACTGTTTACTGAACTCCTGGTATTTAGAATAATTGCGAATTAAGTCAGAAAATCATGTTAAAATCAGAACTTAAAAAGAGTGTCATTCTCTCTATTTCTCTCTCTCCAATTCGTTCGGAAATTGGGACAGTTTATGTTTGGGGCGAAGGGAAATCAGAGGAAATGTTTCAATAACAGCTCTCAGAAACAGGCATCGCGTTTTGAAACAGGATCAAGAAAATCGCAAGTTTCAGGGTTTCATAAAGCTCTCCCCCAGGGCCTTATTTACTCATTTCTATGGCCTAGGCTAAAACGTATTCTACGCCCCCTCCCCTCTGAGAAAGTTAATACATAATTTTCAATTTCAATAGTTTATTTTTGAAGCCTATGACCGCTAAATGCAATAGTTGTAATCTTTGAACCACATTAAATTTTTAATTCAAAATTACACAACTTATGAAATAAGATGATAATAATAACGCCTAAAAAATACTCCATTTCTTGAAATCTTCTGAAATACCTAAAGCCGGCCATTCACGTGAAGCCGGCCATTCACGTGAAGCCGGCCATGCCATTTGTCCTAAGCCCGGCTTTTTTTAACCCATTTTAATCGAAAAATACAGGCACGCCATTCACTTGTATTTAAAAGGACGCTAACTCTGAACGAAGGTAGGGCAGAGCGATCCTCTTTCCCTCTCTACAGCTGCTTGTCAATCGCTCTTCGATTTTCCCCAGTCAGTAGCTTCTAATTTATGCTACCCTCAAAGCGAGGCTTTAATCTAAGCAAGGCATTGTTCTTTTAGCTAGCCTCTTTCAGGGTCCCTCTGAAGCGAGACTTTAAACTCCAGCGTTAACGCTCCGATTTCAGTCGAGACGGAATTCCAACCACCACAAGCCATTTGTGTGATTTCCATAGATTTTGATGGTTTTTTCCTTCTCGCTTTCCAAAATATCCAGTTTATCTGTGAAGTGAATGGCCGGCTTAATGGAACTACTTCGTTCGCGCTTTTATCTGTGAGTCTGTTCAAAGAGTCATTGAAATAGTCAGATCTTTTCAAATCTCTTACAATGCAAGTAAGTTCAAAGGCAAGCGACGATAAGGTGCGCAGAAAACAAAAAACGTAGCGCTCAATACATTTAATGTAACGAATGTAAATTTTGAAAACATAATTTTATATGGCCTTTTGAAAATAACATTGAAAAATGTGTACATAATTGGTTATTTCTTCTGTACATGCGGCCCCGACGGTTGCCCCTATGGGAAATCTGGCCCTGCTCTCCCCTGGCGACTCCATTTTCTTAAAGGGCCGCTGTGGTCTCGGTTTCAGGGACAGAAGGTTCCAGATTCGAAACCCGATTCCATTGAAGATCCGCCGTCCATGTGGGCCTGTTGCATGTTAACCCTCTCACACCCAGCGAGGCGTTCTCGGGCGTTCTGAAAACTTCTCCTTGACAGCGATGAAGGCCGGTCTGAGGCGGTTGGCTTCTTTTGAGGGAAGGTGAGGCTCTGATATCGCTTAGGAGATAAGCGCGGTAGGGGGTCCAATTATCCTTTCAAACTACAGCCCATTTCCGTGCGCCTTAAGGGAAGGCTATAGCAGGGGATGGGGTGTAAATGACCACCCAGGTTGTGAGAGTCCAATTCATGTCGTCTCCTCCCCAAAAGGCCACGTTTTAAAGGGGCTAGATGAAAAAAGTCGCCTAGGAATTAAAGAGTTAAATCATACGTAGTGGGTCAAACGTCCTCCAGCTGGTGTGGTGCAACACAACCCACCCCAACCCAGCCTAGCCTACTGGGTGTAAGGCATTAACCCTCTGACTGCTTATCCCGCGATTTCCGCGGGTTAGATATGCGACTATTTTCTGCTGTATCTCGCGAATTTCGCAAGCTAATTGGTTTATCAAGCACTTTTAAACGTTGAATCATATTATACTAATAAAGCATTGCATTTAAATAACAATTCGCTTCGTTCAACGGTATTTGTATATGTTTTCAGACGTTGCATCTAAGTAGTAATTGAAAAATATTATGCAGTCGGAGAGTTAAAGAGCCGGGGGGGGGGAGGGAATAGAACTGACCAGCAGCAGCAGGAGAATGCAAGCCCCAATCGCATTTATTAAAAACTTTTCTTCACTACATCTCGCAACATGGGTGGAAATTAAATACATATGAATATACTCGAAAATCACCCGCCATGGTATGACGGATACAAATTGCCTCTTCATTCGAGAGATTTCCCGTCAAATTTGACGTGTTTAAATAGATATATATGCGAGAGAAATGTTTAACATTGATTGAAGAGAAATAAAATAAACATATGTTCTATGACAGGAAATATTTTTCTATTTACATATTATTTACATATTTCTTCATTCAAAAAACCTCTTAGTAAACAACATTCCGTGTGAAGTATTTTTCATTGTTTAACAATTTTCCTTGTACTTCAGATGTCTTTGTGTAAATTTTAAAGGTCAGTAGCGGCTCAAACGCCTTTTTCCGTTTTTCATGTTCAGTTCAAAAGCAGATAGCTCGTATTTATATTTTTATTTTCCTAAACAATCATGGATAAAGTATTCTTAAGATTTCAGAGATATAATTAAATGCAAAAAAGATCGATTCATTTAGCTAGGTTTCCTAACTTGATAGCTAAAAGTTCAAAATAATTGGGCGCTCAGAGGGGTAAACTTTAGTTTCAAAAAGTCTTCTTCCATCGCATCTAATTAATTTACTTTGACTTTTGGAAGTTTACCCTTTAAGTACATTACACCTTTTTCACGAACAGTCTTCGTAAGAGCAGTCTTTTTGAATAAATAAGATTTAAGGGAAATTATAATAAGTAGCGCTGCGCTCTTGGCAACGAACCGATATTTTTTGTTTAAACCGGAGATCAAACGACTACGAGTTACATCACGATATTCATCAATTTTTCTCGTGCATGTTTTATGATAGGAGATTTACTAATTTACTTTAGATGGGAAAAAGAAAAATCTTTCACGGTTTTTTGTTTCGTTTTATCCTACCGTTTCTAAGAAAATGAACGCTTTACATTTACCTTCTTCAAATAAAGAAAATTGCAAAAACTTGTTTCAAATATTTGCTATCAACCACGCTTAATAGGCAGAAAATTAACATTTTCAACTACTTGGAAAAGTCTGCAACAGAAAATTACTTTTTCTGGAAAATTCATTGTGTCTGAAAATGTTACTTTTCTCCAACTGCCCACTTTAGGGTGTTTAATTAGTTTCGCCTTTTATTCGAAGGTTAGAAATATTTGTTTCTTTGACGTTTTGATGTGTTCCATCTTCACCCTGATGGAAAGTTCGTGCCCTTTTAGCCTTTTGGTCATATTCTTCCAATTTTGTTCAGGGGAACTTAATTGCAAATCAGAAGCTTACTTCAGAAAATAAAACAGCTATTACTATATAATACTATAAAAATGCAAAAAATAGCAATTCTTACGAAGGGAATATTATTTAAATGCCTTACAACAAACGGGTATAAGCAAGATCCCTTGTCAGCAGCACAACGCTGCTTAGCTTTCCTTCCTCATCAATTCCCCGATAGATGGCGCTAAACGAAGATTATAATATTTCCTATCTGTAAATATAAAAGTGAAAATCCATAAATAGTTTTTATGCTACAGAAATCCCAATCGCTGGATAGAATTTTTTATCAAATTTTGTTCAGAAATACTATAAAGGATGGTTTCGTGACAATTAATTAAATTGTTAATTTTTTATTAATTAAAACCTATGTTTCCATATACACTAGAGTCCCACTAATCCCGACACCGCTCGTGGCGTAGGGACCAGGGAGAAAGGGGTATAGTTGCCCTGGGGGCAGTTTTAAGGGGCGACGCGGAGTCAAAACATTACTGCGTTTATGGCATTTTTAAAGGCCGTAAAAGTAATACCATGCCCTGAGCGTCATTTACGCTCACTACGCCATTGGCCATGCTGACAGAACGTTAATGTGTTTGTCACTTTCTACAGCCAAGTAGGGCCGCGGTGGCCTAGTGGTAAGGTCTCGGCTTCGGGGCCGGAGGGCTCCAGGTTCGAGACCCGATTCCACTGAAGATCGGCCGTGTATGGGGCCTGTTGCACGCTAAATCATACGTAGTGGTCAAACGTCCTCCCGTTGGAGTGGCGTGGAAGTTTGGAGAGGGGGGTGCCAGCTCAGGTGTCGTCCTCGTCATCTGACCGAGGTTCAAAATTACGAGGTCCGTCCCAAAATAGCCCTCGTGTTGCTTCAAAACGGGACGTTAATATAACTAAACTAAACTTCTTCAGCCAAATAAGGTGAGGGGCAAAATAAAAACCATACACTGGGCCACTGGCTTATCCGGGCATCCAGTTAATCCGGACGTGATCTTTTTAGAAAAATTTCATCGGTTTTTGTTAATTCTACATCAATTCGTAGATTAAAAACTTAGGTACTACGTATACTTTTATGTATATATATATATAAATAAAAGAAGCAGAACTTCATAAAAAAATAATAAACTTTCATGTCAAATTCTAAGAGATATGAAGAAAAAACCACTGCCACGTCAGCATCCGTCTTTCTGGTACGTAAAATTTATTCTTACTTTGCTCTAGTTATATCACATCATACTTTTGGTTTTAATTTTTCAAAGCTCCTCTCTCTGTTTGTGGTTTGACATTAGGGATGAAAATCAATGTTTTAGGCCTTACAGCGTAACTGATTGCAAGAAAATGTCAGGCTTTTTATATTTTAACAATTCACAATAACTTCATCCCCTAAAGAAACGTTATTGTGCTTTAATTGCGTTTGCGCTTTTCATTTTACGATTTATACTCTCTCTGTATGTATATATATATATATATATATATATATATATATATATATAGAGAGAGAGAGAGAGAGAGAGAGAGTATAAATCGTAAAATGAAAGAGTATAAAATGTGAAATGAAAGTGATCAATATTAAAAACTGCACTACATCACAACTTTCCAGCACTTGCAGAAACAATAACAAAAGAGGTTGCAGGGGTAGTGGAAAAAATAGAAAGAATTTCAATAAATTATCCAATGAAGATATTTATAATCTAAAATATCAAGAACTAAAAGAAATTGAAGATGATTTTAATAAGAATTTTAACTATAGACAGGTAAAAAAACTTCATTTTCTCTACTAAAAACAAATTCTGCAAGAATTCTCGAAAATATTCTGAATAACTACAAAACATATAATCAACACTTCTTACTTCTTATTAATGATCTATATAAAGCAAGAATTGCTAAATCGCCGAACAAACATCAAGAAAAAACAATAATTTACATGACTATCAACTTTAAAAACCCAATTTACGACCAATTTAAATTCAATGCAGTACTCCAAGAATTTACGGATCTTTTTCCAATCAAAAATATTGAAGCTTACAATTGCTTTAAATATGATACAAATATCGGTAGCAGAATCTTCAACTACAATTCCTTCTGTAAAGACTTTAAGACCAATAGAAATAACATTCAATGCCTTTGCAATAGAGAAGAATATAATAAATACATAGATCCCTTCCATAAACACATTTTAACCGGTAACCTAGACATTATTGACAATAAAGAACAAAGGGAACTAATGATCAAAGATACAAAATTCCGTCCTATTTTCAAGATCTCCATTAATAAAATTTTCAAAAGTTTTCTTAATGATTTGGATAACTTTTGCCTAAAACTTGCTGCCAAATTGAATATACCAGTGCAATTCTTCACCTAATGGAAATGTTCTATATACTTCAACTTTAAACAGTTCATAAAAAAAAATTACAAAAAGACAATCTTAATTACGAAAAATATGACTACCGAAATATCAAGGATAGTATCAAAGCTCTGCAAGAACAATTCATCATAACCCCTATCGCTAAAGCGGCTGGCAACTTTGCAATTATCTGCAAAAAATTCTATCTCGAAATTTTAGATAAGGAATTAAAATCATCAGAAACGTTCAAACTCAATAAATCAAATATTATCACCATTAAGAAAAAATTTTCAGCCCTTAACAAAAAAATTATAAATACCATAATGCAAATAATAATCTACACTATATTGTTATCTATCCAAAATTTCATAAACAGCCAATTAAATTCAGATATATCACCTGCGGCACTAACACCTACATCAACAAACCTGGAACCATTTTTTTCAAAACATCTTAATATCATCCTAAATCATATTCAGCAAGAAAATTTCACATGGATTATCAAAAACAATAAAAAAGTAATTGAATTCCTTAATAATAACAAAATTGATACAATAGAAACCTACGACTTTCAAGATCTTTTCACAAGTATTCCAATAAATAAATTACAAGAGGTACTAATGAACTACTTCTATGATCTTAAAAATCTTTTTAAAATCCCACTAACTTTCTGGGAAGACCTCATCAACTACTGCATATTCAATAACTTTATCTTTAACGGAGAAAATATTTTCCAACAAATAAAAGGCATCCCACAAGGAACAAATTTCTCTTCTTTACTAGCCAACCTCTTTCTTCATTTCTTCGAAAGAAATTTCGTTTTAAACCTCCACTCCGCCTTCTGATTTATTGACGATATTATAATTTTTAATTTTCAAGACTTCAGCTCTATTCGCAATACCATCTACCCAGAAGAACTCAAACTAATTAAAACCAGCAACAATCAATCTCCAGCGATCTTTCTTGATTTATGCTTAGATCACAAAAACGACTTAAAAATTGACATTCACGACAAAAGAAACGAATTCAAATTTAACGTCAATAAATTAATTTTTTGGAACTCTAATATCTCATATAAAATCTACAAAAACACAATTATCAATCAGCTTATAAGAATTAACAAAATTTGCAATAACACTAATTCTGCCAAAAAGCAAATCATGCACTTAAGAAATAGCCTCAGCATTAATAAAATTCCCTCCTCACTTTACGAACCTCTGATTAATGGATTTAACATGTAAGTAAAGGATTGCTTATCAGAGAGATGCCGACGCGAAGTATAATATTCGTGGTAGGGTCACTCAAGTCGGTAATGTCTGATATCTTACCTCGAAAACGCATCTTTTAAACATT
Organism: Araneus ventricosus; assembly: GCA_013235015.1. NCBI lineage: Eukaryota > Metazoa > Arthropoda > Arachnida > Araneae > Araneidae > Araneus > Araneus ventricosus. The sequence continues at coordinate 7,168 of BGPR01034287.1, forward strand.
TTACATTTTTTTCGGGGGGGGGGCTTAGGTCTTTGGGAGGCTGCAGTCCCATAGTCCCCATAAATGTAAGGAAAAACAAGTTTTTTCCGACATTTTCGTTTACGAACTCCGTGTAGGTCGCATTTCAGCCCCTGTGTTTACAAAAATTGATTGCAGTTATTTAACCTTTACTGATTATTATTTACACACTCGAAAAGATTAAATTATTCCTCTGACAATCTCTTACCTTATGATTACCTTCTTACAACATAATTATAGCAATCCGAGCCATTGTTGACAAATTACGTATTCCGTCTTTGCCGCCGTTTTAGTATTCATGAATTCAAAAATCCCATTTAATGAGCTGTTAATCAATACAATTTTCTTTTTAACTTATTCAAGTATTCTATTCCGTAAATAGCTCAACATCGTTCAGTTTCGCTATGAAATGAATAAATGCGCACTTGAAAATTTAAAATTTGGCTTTAAATTCGCTATTAAAATGTACATATTTTTAAAACTATTATTTAAACAACTGAGCCGCATTGTTGATTTTGAAGGAAAATAAGGACCATAGAATTTGATTGAAACTATAATTTTTCTCTTTTGAAATTTGATTATAATGTCCTACCTATCATCATTACATATCATAACTTTTGAACTAATCTTATTTGTCAGTAGAGATTGATTATCTTATTATTTTCTGTGCTTTCGAAATTTCATAATATTCTGTAATTTGACAGTGTGGGCTCTGTGGTTTGCATAGCATGAAGGTTAGGAAAACCGTATTATCTAGAAAATAATACTCAATAAAAAAATTAATGTAGGTGAGTTTTCAGGGTGTTCTCAATACCCGGCTTTGGACCACCTGAATATTTTTAAATATTTTTATTGTACGGTGATAGAGAAGTAATTTTAATAAAAAAAGTAGTAGAAAATTTTTTGTAGTTTATCTTCAAAACAATGCAATTAACTTTTTATGAAGTGCACTTTACAGTAGAAAAAAAGCATAAAAAATTGTGTCATCGATTTCCCAAATTGGGCCACCAATTTCTTCTTGATTCTTAAATTCACACCAACACACAGTGTATGAACTCAAGTATGACATTTTATGCACTGTACCATTTCTCCTTTCTTTGTTTCTCCCCATATGATACAAACACACGTAAACTTAATTTTTATTCTTATTGGACCAACATTCGATGTCCTTTCATGGATTTTTTAAAACTTTCTTCTGGCTTGTTCCACTTCCAATTTATGAGGACTTATAGTAATGACTGCTTTCAGGGCTATTCTTCTAGTTAAAGATAATAATCCCATTTATTTCAAAAGTAAAATTTAGACAACTGTTTGAGGTCCAATCTGAGCAACATCAATAAAAAAAAATTCCCCCAACCTTAATTTAAATAAAAAAACTATTTTCATAATATTATTATAGTAAATTTTCGCCAAACAAGTGTTCTCTCTGTGGATGTAACACTGGTGTCCAAAAATAACGCACAGTTTTAAAGATGGTAAAAAATTGGAGTTTATATGGATACTATGGTTCGCAATCAGTTGCTGAGAATCGTGGGACATACTATCGTCAGAACTCACATTTTACAGTGAAGATTCTCTAACGTGGACTTTCAGGGAACCGTCTACAAATTGATGAAGATGAAAATTATTTTGGCCCACCCCGCTTCACAGAAAGCTGGTAACGAGATGAAACTTTCAGCAATGGTTATGTTTGATGTGCATAATATTTACATGTATTTTCGAAAGCACAGCACAAATATTAGGGAAACTATAAAGGTTTTCTTAAAAAATCCCCAATTTTTCCTCATGTTTTTTGCTTGTAACATGCAGAGTTTTCCACCAAATTGTACGAAACTTACAGAAAACTTGACAATATGTAAAAAAAGCATTGTTTTAAAATTTGAAAGAAAAAATTGGAATATTACAAGAAATATGAGCATTTGCAGTAAAAAATTTTTTACTACGCATGTGCGAAAAGCAGACTAATTTTTTTTCATGACTTCAGAGCCAGATATATAAGTAACTTATATAAAGATTCCAGTTCAATACCAATAGTAATGAGAAAGATATTGCAACTTGGTGAATTTCGGTACACTCTAAGAGAAGCTAAATGATGAGGGATCTTGCCCAAATTGATATTTTTTAAACATGAATCTTCGAATAGAAATAGTCGAACCGTAATTTAAATTACTTATTTAACTAATAATCCCCAACATTTTTCCGCGTGTAAATTTAATTACTTATTTATTTGGTTTCGCATGTAATGTCTGTTTTAGATATTACATGCAAAAAGCATGCATTACATCAACAATATAACGTAATTTTCTTTCAACGCAAGGCGTGGATTGGGTGGCAAAAGTAGGGGCGGGGCCAAAATTTTTTAGATACCTAAAAGTACTCCGGAGTATAGGAGGAAAGAACAAAATTTAAAAATTTAGTAACAAAATTAGCTAGCTTCCCAGGAAGCTATTTTTTCAATTTCTACTCTTAGGCATCTAAAATGGAATAAGAATTGACATTTTCCAACAAAAAGCGGGGAGGGGGGCCCCTGTTTCAACGCTTCAGGCGAAACGCAGGGGAAAACAAAGGTTGTTGAGAGTCCGCGGCGGCTCCGGGCGGGGGGGCTATCGGGCTACAGCCCTCCCCCAGAGCCAAGCTAGAATTCTTGATTTTATTTAAAATCATTACAACTGTTTTTTCTTAATTTCCCTCTTTAAAAAAAAAAAAAAAACGTTTTAACATTGCTTTCTGGCTATACAGGCTCGAAAATTTTTCTACTTTTGTAGTCATTCCACTTGTACTTGTAGTTTTGACGCGGTGGAAGACATTTTTTGGCTAGTTATTTATTTCAATGTAACTTTTCTTAAATTATCAAAAGTATTGTGTTGTTCTTTATGATTCTTATTGTCAGGTGAGTAAAGTCTGTAAAATTAAAGTGTTTTGGTTTACTTTAGCCTTGAGGTTTGACATTCGTGACGACGATACAAAATTTTTATGCCCTCCGGGGGGCGCCCCCGAACCGAATCCTAGATTCGCCACTGTTGAGAGTAGAACTGTGAAGTGGCGGATTTTGGCGTAATGAGGCCACAGGCACAAAATTGTTTTGAGACTCCTCCATGTAGGTTTAACAATTCGAAGTATGTCGAATAGATTTTGAGGTCTTGAGTTACGAGGCGGCCGCCTCCAGCACCTGTGCGAAAAACCGCTACTGGAACTGAGGAAGAAAACTGGGTTCATCTAGAATTTTCTATATACGACTACTGTCCTTTCTCTTTGTCGCAATTTCCCCCATTTGATGGACATGCCTGAAAAGAACATGCACATTTAAGAGTTTAACTTGTTAATAAGGGAGTTCGTCTAGCCCAGAGGTTCCCAACCTGTGGTACGCGTACCCCTGATGTACGCGTAGGACCAGTTGGGGGTACGCGAACGCAAAGTCGGTGAGGCGGACTCAAGAAAACATAAAGAATTAAAAATGTTGCAGAATTTTGTTTCCCCAAGTTCGTGTAAAAAGGAAAAGTAAAAATTGTGCGACTCCTAAACCTACCCTGGAAATAAGGGGGGGGGGGAATGAATCTCTCCGTATAAGTTAATGCGAAATTATTACAATACTGATTTCAACTGTTTTGACGTTGAACTAATACTATTGTAAATATGGAATAAAATGTAAAATGAGAAATAAGTGCAGCAAATTTTATAAATTCCATACATTTGATTCTTAAGCTTACTTAAGCCCTTAACATCATAGATAAAAATTTCTTTGCATAGGCGGATTATTGGAGGGGGGAATGACAGTAGGGGCTACGCTAAAATAAAAAGACTAACCAAGGGGTACGCGAGGGAAAAAAGATTGGGAACCCCTGGTCGAGACCGACCCTGATTACATCACGAAAATTTTCTAATTTTTGCTCGCTTTCATTTAACTTGACCGGGGGGTCAGTGTGAGGCCACACGCCAAGTTTTGGGACCCCTCCTCCTACCCAATGCCGCAAATTCGCTGCCGGCTATGCACTGTGATGTACATCAATAGATTTTGAGGCCGCCGAGTGACTCTAGGCACGAGTTGAGCGCCTCTAGCGCCTGCACGAAAAACTGCCACTGAATTTAATTTCATGTTTGTAAAGATGGAATGTTGTAATTGATTTTGCAATCACTTCCTGATGCGCTAAAGGTTTGAGATTTTGTGCACTTGAGTGTTTTCGATGAAAACACAGTATTTTAATATTTCAGAACTTAATTAGCAGTTAATCGATTAATTTAATTAAATTAGAATTTCAAGCGGGTGGCGCAATACACCACCTGGTATTGTATTTGAGAAAAAATCGGCTATAAGATTCCATAATATTTATAATACTTAATTGTAAATTAAAGACTAAAAAGCGGAAAATAATTATTGAAAGTAAAAACATTCTACATTTCAGTACACTAATACACCTTGTTTTCAAAAAATTGTTTATTAAATTTGTTATTTAAAGCACATCTTTCACTCGTTACTTCAAAGATCAGAGCTTGGGACGCCGATTTTAATTACTCTCTCAGTTCTTTCCTTCAGTGACTCAGAAAAAAGTCGCCAAGCCCAGTCAATGACATGCAGGTTTGGCGCCTTTCCAGCAACCCACGGTGCTCCTCCCGGCCTTTCCCGCAACAACTTTATCTCGCGCCTTGACCTTGCGCTCACCGGTGCGGTTGATAACAGTGCTCTTACCCTACCGCACAGCCTGCCTCCGAAATCACTTTATTAACTCCGCCATTCATGGTCATTCCTTGGCCTTTGTTGGAATGGAATCACTCTCACGGAGCCTAATGTCGTTTTTTCGAGGAACGCAGATGAAGTTATTAGTGGTTTGGACGCAAGTGGTTGGTCGGTGTTCGCGGAACGGAAAAACACACAAGACATTTTCCAGATGCATCAAACGGAACAGTAGCGATTACAGGATCGGAAAAAGGAGGGGACAAGTTTTATTTTTATTTATTCCCTTTTTCCACACTTTCTAGTAACCAAAGGAAACCGAAAAATGCTTTTGTGTTACCGCCATGCAGGTAAAATGAGAGCTAGCTTACCAAGGTCGGATTTTTTTTAAAAAAGGAGATATCCGCACAGCTGAGATTATTTCATATGGGACTTTCGTTTTTTTATGTGGGCTTTTGGAGGTGTGGAACCTAATTGGAAACAATTTTGGCCAACAATTTAGATTTTAACCCTAAAATGCCTAATTTTTTAAGAATTGTTTTAAAAAATGTTTTTCGATTTTCATTTCTAAAACATGGAAAAATACTTTAAAAAATACTATTTTGTTTTAAGCATTGGCGAATCCAGGATTCGGGTCGGGGGGGGGGGGCGGGCCTGAGGTCATAAAAATTTTGTATCGTAGTGACGAATGTCAAACCTCATGGCTTATGTAAATCAAAACACTTTTAACACAAAACTTTACAGACTTTCCCCACCTGACAATAAGAATATGATTCTTGTAGTGTCTTTCTTTATGATACAATACTTTCGATAATTTAATAAAAAAATACAATGAAATAACTAGACAAAAAATGTTTCCGACCGCGTCAACGCTACAAGTACAAGTGGAATGACTAGAAAAGTAGGAAAATGTTCGAGTTTGTCAAGGCAGAAAGCAATGTTTTTACGATTTTATTATTATTTTTTTAAAATGAAAAATAAGAACAAACAGTTGTAGTGATTTAAATAAAATCAAGAATTTTGGTTTAGCTCGGGGGGGGGGGGCGCCGCAGCCCGATAGCCCCCTGGATTTGCCACTGGTTTTAAGTATGGTTTATGGCTAAAAACCAGTTTGTTACCAAACGGCAACACTGTGCTTTAGTTGAGAAAAAAATTTCCTTGATAAAATTCTGTAATATTAAGCACAGGTGAATTTTTAGAACTAATAATAAGGATAAGGAATTTTCCTTCAACATTGTAGAATAAAACAGGGTATTCTCAAACGTACAAACAAAGCAAAAAGAAATGCAGCCTCAAGTGAAAAACATCTATTTATTTTTTACATACGCACTCATTCTCTATCTATATCTATTCGTAGTAAATAGCATTTAAAGACTGTTTCCTATTGGTAACAATAGGCTTTAGAGCTTCAGTTTTATTCTCAAGATTTTAGAAGACAAAATTGGGCAATCGAAATACCTATCCGTCTTCATCACTTTCTGGTCGCCCAACCTAATTGCCCTTGAAACCGAATCTTCACTATAAAATGAGTTTGGTACTCGATTGTATGTCACATGATTCTCCGCAACTGATTGCAAACCATAGTTTTCGAATAAATTGCAAATTTCAAGAATTTTCCGAATTGTTGTTGAATTTTTGCACACGTGTATTTGCCCTTAGCTGTAAAATGTTTCACTAAGTCAAGAATATTCTCTTCTTAGTAGGTAAAAGAGAGCTTGGCAGAATTCCTTTTCCGCTTGCAGTAAGAAGTTATACTGTAGTTTTATTTATATCTATATACAGTAGAACCCCGCTAATCCGAAATTCCGGTTAATCCAAACCGATTTTATTTTCGAAAATTATATATGATTGAAAAGATTACCTGAAAAGATTTAAATATACATGCTAAAAACAAAAAAGTACTTTTTCAGCACGCATAATTTTGTACACATTGAAGAAACTAATGCAATTCGCCGTGAGATAAGGTCACTTCGTACAGGAGCACATCCATTTTTCTAATGAAAAGGGGAGACATATTCTCTTTCTATTGCTTTTGAATAAAAGAATTCAAGTAGTACTGAGTACTTATAACTTACATTTTTTTAGCATACATTTTTTTCTTTTCTATTTTTATCGGAATTTTGGGTAATCCGAATTTTTTGTAATCCGAACAGGCACCGGTCCAATTAGTTCGGATTAGCGGGGTTCTACTGTATATAAAACGCTAACATACGTGGCACATGAAAGAGGATAATTTCTCTTTTGCCGATGGCAACGCTCGGTTTGTTTACGAAACAAAGCTGGCGGCCATGTTAGGCATAACTTCATAAGAACAGCCTACTACTATATTCGTTCTGGTGTAACACAAGTTTTTCTTGAAAAAATGAGTTTAAGGCGTAGAGTTCACAATATTTCTTACAATATAATAAGACTTTGGATGAAATGATTCAAAAGAGATCAGTTAGAAATGAAACAGGTGGGTTTTGCGATCCATAGAACGTTCAGATCAACGTCAAAATAGTCAGAGAAGGGTAAATCGTGTTAAATTCACAGATTGAGATGAACATCATGGAGCTTATAATTGCCAACATTGTATATTGGGTACTTTTCCGTTATACACACACCACTTGGCACCTTTTTTTTTTTTTTTGTCTTGGCGACTTTTCTTGGAGAGCTGAATCGACACCTTGGCTCAACTTTTTCTTGGCGATAGCTGACGGGCGCTGTATTTTTGGCGAGCTGAAGCGTCAGGAGCCAGAATGTGCCAATTTGGCGGAAAATGCATGGAGCGCAGATGCTCTGCGCGGGATCAGCCAAGTTTATAAAAAAATGACTACGGCAGACTATAATTATATACTACTATAATTCACGAAAACAATTACACAATTCACGAAATAATTGAAGAAAATTAAATTTTTGTAGTTTTATTCATATTTATTGTTAGGAAATTCTGCATTTAAAGCTTCGAAGCTTGCATTTTTTCTAAATTGTCTCTGGTACCTTTACTCTAAGATTCGAAGCATTCTTTCTTTAAGATTTTTACGTCATTTCTTTCAGCTAGTCACTTCACTTGACTTCTATTTAATCGGAATCGTATGACGTTGTCTGTCTATTCGACTCCCGCAGCTGATATGTCGATCTACGGATTATTAGCAGAGTATATATACTTGCCTCTACTATGCCATTTTGATACGGTCTGTAGGTCCTCTAAGCATTCTCTCCTCGGAGAGATTTCAGTGCCATGTAAGCTGTTGTTGGTACTGTACCTATAAGATGTAGGACAAGTATCAACCCTGTACAATGGAAGTGTGGTGATCTGTAAATATGTTCTTAAATGTGGTCGTCCAAATAAATGTCTCTTTTAACTTATATGCTTCGTCATTTCTGAAACAATAAGAAATGCTCTATCTCATAGAAATTCCACTGCAAAATGCCATGACGCGTTTAGCTTATTATCCAGCAGTTCTTCATAACTAGTGTTACTCAAGCTGCCTATCTCTACACTACAAGGATTATAGTTTTTACCAGACTAACAAGTGATATTGGCAAACTCGCTTCCTGTGCCTAACATTTATAAAAAAAATTGATGAGAGCAGTAAATTCATGAATCGAAATAATTGAAGAAAATTAAATAATATCGTCCCGCATTTGATCTTCTTCATGTTTATATGTTAGCGAAAAAAAAGAAGAAAGAAACGTCTGGAAGCAACAATGAAGGAAACATCTGCATTTTTTCTAGTTTCTCTTTTCCACATTCGTGTACAAACAGCATTTAATAACTGGGCTATAATATTCATTTGGGCTTTTAATTATGGGAGTTTTTTTAATGCATATTTTATGGATTATTCACGGTAATATATAAGAGGTAAAACCTGTACTAAAAGCAGGTTTTGATATGCCTATGAGCAATTTAGAACTCTTTAAAAACTCGTAGAATACAGTCTAAATTATCGGACAGGCGGTTTGTGAAACGAAGAAGAAAAATAATGTCTTAGTAATTAAATCATTTTATGAATGTAAATACAGGAAAAATTCTAAAGCAGAATTAGACGACATAGAATTTCAATGAATGTCTTTTGCAATTTTATTATGTATTTTATGTGTTCAGTATCCATTCACTTCCTCGGCATTAAAATGGCATCAAAATTTATTACCAACTCTCACAAACTACTTTATTTGCTCCATTTATTTTGAAACCATTTGGATTAAAGAGATTCGTCTTTAGAAAGACGATTACCAATCTAAGTTTCTTCTTAAAATGACAGCTTCCTTCTTCAACTTCTGACAAACGTCCCAGAGCGATGCATATCAATAGAAACATCTTCTCTGCAATTAGCTTTACGTGCTGTCGACGATTCTATGACTTAATAACCGACGCTTTACAGCCCGGATGATTTACAGGTCGCATAAGATTCCTGTAAATCATTCCGAGCCATGAAGATGCAGTTATTAAGTAATGAAGTATAACAATGTTAACAGAATTAATGAGGGCGGGCTTTTCTTTCTTGCTGGTCACGGGAACGATAGATTTTCTTGGGGTTGCCAAGTTTGATTACAGAATTATATGTAATTATGTTGATGAGGGAGATCATGATGAAAGCAAGCATATTAGCTTGAAAAGAGTTTGACTGTATTTCAGAACTTTTGACGTAGACTTACGTCTCTCCATAGTGGTATAATGGTGTGTCGGGAAATTAAAAAAATGTGACGCTTTTCGCTCTAA
>BGPR01034288.1:0-12376 GCA_013235015.1 Araneus ventricosus
CTGTGTACTTCGTTCGGTTACATTGTTACTTCTTCAATTAAAAGTATCAACTAGAATAGAATTGAGCTAAAACTGATTATAATTGAGGGTTTTTTTTTTTACTTAGTTTGCGGGTCTTTGGTTATCGATTCAGTAGACTCAGTTGTCAAAATAATAAAATTTAGAAACTAGTTATATTTTGGTATATATCGGCGGTCATTGTTACTGCTTGCATTACGGATGGCTAACCTTAAATATATCCTGTTCTATATTTTCATTTGGCGTTGACCGTTTCCTGACAATGCCGGCAGATATAAATTTTATATACTGGTCGCGGAGATAGGTTTCGCTATTTTTTAAAATTGCTATTGAGGTCGATAGAGAAATTGCAGAAGAAGGGTCAGATCCAGTCGAAGATGCAGTAAAAACACAGCTGTTGGATCCTCTTCATTTATAGCTATGGTCTGTGTATGTGGAGACGTACTACCGAGGAGGCAGTTTCCGACATTGTCTCTTCCTGATACATAATATGGGTACTCAGGTTGATAAACTATGGTATGGCAAAAAGAATTAAGATTACTTCGATACTTTGTTTCTAAGAGGGATTTTGGTGTATAATTCTATTGGTGTGTAAAGAAATTACTTGGCTCGTTGACGGCGATCGCTATAGAAGCAGGTTATTGGAGGAGGAATCCATTATAAGTGGGTACCGTCATACAACACGGACATACAGGCTGATTTTGTCCAGAATTTGATAGAAACGTACAAATTATGTGAGAAGATCACATACCAAATTTCTTCTCTATAACTGTAATAGTTTTCGAGTTGTTTTCTCTTGAGCGGGAAGAGTGGAAGTATGTGATAGCTGCGTTTTAATAGGTACGCATCTCTTTGGAAGAATCTTAAATATTTTACAATCACTATAATTTACAATGAAAAACCTTCCGATAGTCATTGAATTCTCGGTTACAGTAGGTTCGAATTTTTTTTTTATCCAGGGGGGGGAAGGGGAAAGTAAACGAGAAAATTTCGGGGAGACCACTCCCGCTGGTTTTTACCGCCCAAACTGGCGCCAAGAATGAATTAAAACCCCGTCTTCCGTCGGATTCCTCCTATTCGAAATGTATCTTCCCTACCATAACCAGGTTCTATAGCGACCGCCTTCAACGAGTTAACCTGGAGAACAGAGTTCTCGTGGTGGACAGACAGTATGCATAATTGGCTTTTCTTTTCTTCATATACGATGGTACCTTTGATGGCCTCGTTCTTATAGAGCATTTATTTTTTGAAGAGTGTTAAGGAAGAATTCGGCATATTTTTGAAACTTGTACAGCTATTGAATTTTCTCAATTTCCATATTTTTCTTGTGGGTATGAGCAGCAGAAATTACCAAGGTGAATGATAGCAATTCTGAATCCGTCAAGAGTCCGCTTGTTTTAAAATAATATTCTCTATTTAGTCTGATATTTGTAGCTAGGGTTGCACTTCATACTCTCAGTCGGGAAAGGATGAGAAGATTCACAGAGTCAATCCTTGGCGTTCCAGACGTAAACGGCCAAGGTTTCTTGCGAGTGTAAAGGTTAGGCTCGCAGAGAGCAAATTAATTGACGCCGCATTGGGAGCGCTTGAGAATTTTTTTTTCAGCAACCGAAAAAAAATTTTTATACTGCTGTCTTTTTGTGGAAACGTTGTTAGAGAGTCACAAATTACGAAAGAATAAAAGTTAGGAGTGTTTAATCGAAAATGAAATTCAGTGACCTTGCCAATATTATCTCTATGTAAGAAATAATTACGTCGTATGGTATATAATTTTTAAAAACAAATTTATGCGAGACACTGGATGATTTTTAAGAAACTGGAGAGTTGAGAATAATTTTACTTGCGATTATAAATTCGTTAAAATTATAGTCTTTCAGTTACTTCATGAAGTATAAAATGAAATCAAATATCTTTGAAAAATTCCTTAAAATTAACTTGTAAATTTTGATAAATATGAGTGAAAATAACTTATTTTTGGCAGAATCATTTTCATCGCACAATTAGTAATTGAATTATGCACATATACTTTGCATCTTTAATATCTATATATATAAGTCACACTCAATAATAAATAAAATCTCTCGAGCAATGCAATAATCAATATTTTCTTGCAATATTATTAATAAGCGGTTGTCTAATTGCTATGTTTTAAACAGAATAATAATAACAAAACTTATATTTAAATACTTTTGATTAGAATATTTCCGCTTCGATGGAAATGAATTGAGTAGTTTCCAAAGCTTATTTTCGTACAATACGAGAAATCAGTCTATAGCACTTTTCAGAATATTATGTTCCATTCTAATTTAGAGCGGTCCTCTGTAACTGACTAAATCTTTGATTCATTTGATGACAAAAATAATGTTTGAATAGTTTTGGGTTTCAGAACTGTTATTATTTGCAGGGAAACCAAGCAATTCAGATTTTAAGTCGCAATGATACTCGTGAAGTGTGAGAGAAAATTCAAACATTTGCGTCATTAAAGAGTTTTTTTTTGCATCTACAAATCCAGATTTTTTTTTTACATCAGGGTCTTTAGGAAATGAGTGATAAGAAATGTTTTCGAATGTATCGTAACCCGACAACAGCAAAACCAGGCATTGCATTAGTTTTAAAATCATTCCGTAAAACTATCGCATTTGCTCTGGAAAGAGACGTTCTTAAATCTTTAGCTTACGACCTAGAGGAAAATTCAAAAACCTCTCCCTAACGCTCTGCTCAGCTTTGAATCATACAAGTATTTAAAATAAAACTAAATTTCCCTCCTTTTAGTTTGATATGTGTGGAAAGAAAAGAAACTAGGCTCCAGATTAGATATAAATAAGCCCAAAAGATCACATTAATTTTTTTTTTTTCATCGAAAATTCCTATTTAGCAACAAAAAGAAACGAATAATATTTTTAAAAAGCGAATGTATTATTTGGAACTGCTGTAAAGTAAACAAAAAGAGAAGAACCAGGAAAAATTTTCATTAAAAAAAGTACTTAATGCGCGGAATTTATAAGCAATAAAAAGTTGGGTTGTGATGTAAAATGATGAAGATGCAATAGCGAACCATTTTAATCGGGTATTTTTACCCAAAGTTACTTGAGAGTAAAATTTTTACCATTTCTAGCATATGGAATAAATTTCTTTAATTCAAAACCGCGTGGAATAGCGGAAAGTTTCGGAATCATCCGTTCCAATATGACGTAATGCGCGGAAAGACCTCGCATCGCGTTTGTGGACCTCCCCTGTTAAACGACATGCCCGGAACAGGTGATGAAACTGCCCGCATGCAGGAAGCGGACGATGACCACTTGTCGAGGCTTCTGCTCCTCGTTAACATTCTAAAACAGAAATAAAATGAATTCGGTTTCCAGTGATAAAAATTTCTGAATGCTTTCGTGAGAAGTTTATTTTAAATGCAGGGTGATTCCGACCATTACAAATTGCTACAACTTTTTAGTAAACAACTATAGGAAGAAACAATGCAGCGGGAAGTTTAAGATTTTGTTCGGGTACATAGTAATTACCCTTTCAGGTATCTATAAATTTGTTGCCTCCACTGGTACTAGATGGCAAAAGACAGTAAAAATAAACCTTTAAAAAAATTGAAAGCAAAAATGGTGAATTTTGGGATGCAAGTCGCTCAAAGCGTGTCCCCTTCCTTGAAAATCGTAGATTAGTTGCAGTGTTTGGAATTTGTTTTCTCATTTCTCTTGCAGGTTACAGATACGAAAAACCAACAATGAGAAATGCAAGAATAAGCAAAGCAAAAAAAATGATGGGAGTAATCCTTGCCATTTGCCCTATAATTTGGTGGATGGGGGGTCGCGGTATTTTTCTACATTGAGGAGTTCAAAGAAAACGGACAATGAAAACGAGGAAAGAAGAGAGTAAACAAATCAATAAGTAGAAAATATACAAGTTGGCTGCTGTTTTTGAACAGCCCTTGTTAAGATCAAAATTCGCTCACTGTGCAACAGTTAAGCGATGCCCCGGAAAGGGAAACCGAAGTTTCCTCCCATTGAGTTTGGTAGTGGCTGCAGTTCTTTGGCTCAAGGCCAACTGTGCGATTTTCTTTGTGTACGAGAAAGTAAAAAATGAGCAAGTATTGTAATCGTCAAAAAATTCGAACTCGAGATTTTGACGAATATCCACGGTTTAGACCTCCCCGAGCCGAAAAACACAATTTTGGAATTATGTCTGTGAACACAACTAGAAAACTATTAGAGCTACGGGGATGAAATTTGGTATGTGATCTTTACACATAATTTGTAGGTTTCTATCAAATTTTGGACAAATTCTGTATGTCCGTGTTAATGTGAGCTCGATAACTCACTAACTTAAATAGCTAGGTGGATAAAATTTAGTACACATTTTTATCATCAGGAATGTAGGTTGGTGTCAAATTTTGGACCAAATCCGTCAAAGGGTTGACTGTCTGTCAGTATAATCGCAACATCTCAGTTTTCCGCTCCGGAATGATCGCCATTGATATGGCTTTAGACTTTGTTCTGGAACATCAATTATTCGGTGAGATACGGATTATCTCGGACAGCCGATATATTGATAATTGGAGAGATATTAGTGGCCGGAGGGAATGGATATCTTTAACAAACTCAAGACCCTGTGCAATTATTGTGTTCATCTACAATGGATACCATCACATGTAAATTTAAAATATAACGATATTGCTGATAACATTGCTAGAGAAGGTACTATCAGGCCTATGTAGAACCCTTGACCTACCTTGAGTTATACCCAAGAAGAAAGGCTTCTGTTAAAATTTCTTGGAGGCATCCTCCAGCTCATTCATGGTATCGTAGTGAAGGCCCCGGTGCTGCTATACATTTTAAGGGGGATAGGAAAGACCAAAGAATTTTGGCTCGCTTCTCATCCGGAAACGTAAAAACCCTCAGATTCTCTCGTGGTGATAAGAGGTTCAATATCTGCACAAAGTGCAACATGATTGAGGCCACTTCGCAACATCTACTTGACTGTGTTGCCTTGGTGTTTGATGACCTGCTTAAGCCACCGGATTTCGTGTTGGAGGTGATGAAGGCGAACGACCTCATGGATCTGATCTGATTCAGATCAGAAGGATTAGAAAGAAGAAGAATATAACTTACTATGCACTTCTGAACGTAATAACTTCTTTAAAAAATTACTTTGATAAATGCGTTGTGTTTTTAAATGTTACAGCCATTGGTGTAGTCGCAAAATAAGCAATGCCGGAACGTAACCTGGATGACAAAAATCGCGCTGTTTTAAGGTCGTTTTCACAATTTTTTCTTATTTATTTCTCAACAACAACAAAGCAGTACTCCCATGGTTACAAAGCACGAACCGCTACCGAGTATGTTACATGTTTTTGAACGAAGAAAAGAATTATAGCACTTCTAAACCGAACAGTCGATACGCTTTTTATTTTAGTTTCGGCTTTACATGCTCAAACACTAATACATTACTTTCCTAAATACATGGCCTGAATGAAAAAGGAGAATTAGTGATTTTTTTTTTCATTTACAGGCAACTATGAATTTTTTTTAAAAAACAGTATTTTCTGGGTTTGAATATGCAAAAACGTTAGAAATTCTTCGAAAAATTCATGCTTAGGTAAAATTCAGAATATTTAAAAATTTATTTCGTAAAAAAAATTTCCACTTTGAATTTATACAATAATTATAAAAATAAAATTATTTAAAAAAGATTTTTCTGAACGAAACATCTTCATAAAAGCTAGAATCATGATACCTTTATTAGAAACTAGCAGTACGCGCACGGCGTTGCCCGTGGAATCAGGACTTCAACAAAATGAAAAAAAAAAACCCGCCCACAATGACATGAAAAAGTTTTGAAAACAAAATCAAAACAAAAGATACACATTATTGATTTTCCCGCTTATTTTTTTTTCACGATAAACAATAATAAAAAATTGCAGCGTGAAAATTATTATACTGCAAGCTAAGTATGCGAGACGAATAAATACATTAAGATACTGCCGAAAATAATAATCAGTCATTCAATTCAAGGTTATGACGTCACCTCCCCTTCAACCAATCACATAGCCATCTGCGTTCCGAAGTGCCGTGCCGCGAAAGGAACTCTCTCCCTAAAAATAACTCTCAACCGCCCAGAAAAAAATTAATTTAAAAAAACTTGAAAAGATATTTTAACCGTTGTTGCTTTAAATCCGACACAACCGTTCTACTTATAAGCTGAAAAAAATTAAAAATAATAGTGTTATTAGAAAGTCGGATGCAACAAATTTAAAATCAAAAGTAGCATCTTGATGCCAAAACTGGGTATTTTTTAAAAATTTCTCAAAATTCAGTAAATTGCGTTAGAAATTCAAAACTAACTTCATTAGAACGGAAATCGCGTGCTCTTTCAGATGGCGTATCTATTTTTGTCGTACAGTTATTTGAAACCATTCTATTGAGAAATTAGTGCGAAAAATCAACCAAAACAACACAAAACATTAAATAAAAAAAATTCTAGTTTAAATTTTAAAATTTCGGCTTCGAGGTGCATTCAGTCACCATTACGACTACCTGTGTGCCAAATTTCATGACTGTAAGTGCGATAGAGTCGTCTGGACATCGCAGACAAACACACACGCACGCACACAAACATTGCCTTTTATATATATTAGAGATGCTATCAGTACCGATTTTTAACTTCAAATAGATTCACTAGATGGCAGCAGGTTATGCATTTTTTTCAATTCAACAACAAATTATCCTTCATACGTTAACCTTGAAATCGGAAAGAAATAGCTCTCCAGTGTTTTCAAAATAAAGTGACCAGATGTGTCTTAACTTAGCTTAGCTGGGACTTAACTTATCCCTATTCCCAATCGTTATTAACTGCAATTATCTCGATTTTTAATACAATCTGCCGTATTTTATTTACAAATAATTCGAATTGTAAACTTATAATTAAAAAATACCTTAGACTTAATTTTTAAAAAATTAGACTTGATTCTTCTAGAAGGATTCTACTTCCATTAACTAATTTGGCAGACCGTGAAGTCCCTGCTGATCATATTTATTTTTATGATTTTAAAGGAGTCTTGAAGCTTATTTTGAGGCCCACCTGCAATGATTAGAAGACGTGTGAGAAATAATAAATTGATCAGCCTTTCAGTTTCTTTTTTATCCCTCCTCTTGCTTCCCCTTTCAATATCTGGAAAGTTCCGGACTGGTGCTCGGAAAATCACCTCGCCTTGGATTTTGTGAAAAAAATTAAGTCTCCAAGTCTGGAAACATTAAACGTCCAGAAAAAGCTGCTATGTAGCGGCCCAAACCAATGCAAATATTTGCTGAAAATAGCCAAAATTGTACATGAAAGTTATTTTTAATCATATTTTGACCAGTTTTCTTTTATCTAATACTGTGTCACTTGCATAACTCTCGTGAAAACGGTGTCAAAGTATTAGATGCAAAATTCTAATAATTTCTATCCTTATTTATAAATGAATAAAATAACGAAAGTAAATTATTTTGTTACTATTTCATGCATTTAATTTCGGGTGAGCATGCCCCGAAAGAGGGGGACACCATAGAAAAATATGCAGTCATCCTACATAATTTCTGCTACAGATAAAATTCTTTGAATAAATTTCGCTGCTCCTCCCCAAAACAAAAAAAAAACTATTCTTTTTTGCTTAGAATCTCGGAATTAATCTGTGTTTATATTCGACTTAAATATGTGTTGAAAATATATCCAGATATTCGTTTTTAATTCGGATTCTTCATTACGAGTTGCAACTCCAAGCTGAAGCAATTTCTTTAGTTCAATACCCACCCACAGCCAGTTTATATAGTTCTTCATAAATGATATCAAGCACGGTGAGACTAAAGGCTATCAATTCGAATTTTATGCAGAGTTTGCGATGAACCCCCTTTGAGTGAAAAAGAGGTGAAAGGACAATTCGGATTGCTTTCTTGTGGGTGACCATAGAAAAACAAAATCATCCAACAGAAAACGTGGAATTAAAATTAAATGTAGTTGTAATAGTTTATGCTTGATATGTCCACTTGATAAACAAAACATTTTAATTCCATTTTGAAATTTAGAATCGCAGAATATTTGTGCTTATAACTGGATGCAGTTTCAGCACAAATGTCCCTCATTTGGATTTTTCAATTCAATATGCAGCTCGTAGCTGAAGCAATTTCTTACCCAGTTTCATACAGTTCTTCAAGAATGAATCAAGTATAGTGAGAAAAAACAAATTTTCATTCAATTTTCTTTAAAGTTTGCAACATAAAAGAAAAATTCACTGCATATCATTAAGTATAACGTTTTTTTTCTCTTTTTACTTTGGCAAAGTAAAAAAAGTAGCAATCTTATTGAATCAGTCAGAGTATTTTTTGCGATCAGATGTATTTGTGATCTTCCTTAACCCTCCAGCAGGCGGGAGTACGCAAGAGATACATTGTGCAACGTATTACATATTTACATCTTTTATAAATTTAAGTGCAATTTTTATTTCTATAATATATTTGTTTAGTAATGAATATAGACTACATAAGTCAAAATTGCGTTGATTTTCGTAAAACAGCACGATATCTCCTGGATACGCGCGACTGCTGGAAAGTTAATGAAGTGGAACTTGGCTACTTCGAATTCTTTAGTAATTCCGATTTTTCTTTAGCACCTTGAATTTCCCATTAACATAAAATTTATAAAATGTCTTTCATAATTTGAATTGATTTTCGTTTTTTCAAAATCGGCAATAAAATTTTTATTTCTAAATTTTTGGTTGTTAATGCGCCAGACCTCAAGGGAATCCTCTTCATTCACTCGAGCATTATATACTCAACAATCGAAAGCAATTCCTCGCTCTAATCCTCCAGCGTCTCAACGAGGTACTTCTATTGATATTGCGCATCGTATTGCTTGTTTATATCGTTCTTTTATAGATTTAAGTGCAATTTTTATTTCTATAATCTTTAGTATGAAGCTAATAAATGCAGATTGCATAAAAATAAAAGTTGCATTTATTTTTGTAAAACAACACGATATAAATATATAATGCTGTGCACGATAGAAGCACCTCGTTCAAACGCGCCGTCTCTTCGTCCACTCCAGTACTGCATCTGTACTGCTATATAATGTATTCAATTATAAAATGCAACTAAAAATTCCTCACTTTAAAAAATTTCAGCATGTTAGATGTGAATTGTATAGTTTATTTTGAAATTTTATTGTACAATTGATGCATTCAAAGTACTGTACAGTGCTTAAAATTATTTATTTAGAGTATTTTTAAATTATTAAATTTTTGAATTATAACGATTACTTAATAAATAAAATAATAAATAATTTTATTAAAATATAATAATATTAATTAAATATATAATTTAATAAATAATAACATAAAATAATTTTAATTATGTATCTTTTCCAAAAACTTTAAATATGAAAAATAAATCTTTCAAAATTGGCCTTTTTCTTTTGCTGCACTCATTTTTAAATTCAATTTTTCTTAATTCAAATGGTTGGATAAATGGAATTTTTATACTAGTCCATCAGTTTCGAATTAGCTAATGTATTCAGGAAGAGAAAAGGGCAAGAAAATTATGCCAGTTAGCTGGGATTTCAAATAACTTTTAGAAGAAATCTGACTCAAATAGAACATTATACCGAGAATTTTTAATCAACATGTGCAGAGAATATTTTTCAGATGCAAAACTAATCCATTTGACTGAAAGTGCTAAATTAGCTTTAAATGTATTCACATTTTCGACGAGCACTAAATTTCAGAAACGGAGAAAACAAACTTTATTTGTTAATAATTTATTAAATATACAACAAAACTATTTCAGTTAGTGTAAAGTTAACATTTTGTAAAATATTGTCCGGAGGTTACTGTACACGGGCTTGGATTTTTATAACTTAAAATCATATTTACAAGACTATTAAAAAAGGCCTTTTGTCATTCTTCCTCTTCAGAAGACTTGTTACTCGAACCTGAAAGGAAAAAATTGCAACATTGAAAATGTTAAGTCTCTTCAATAGATTTTTTATTTTAAAAAGGCAACTTCTCTAAAGTGATAAAGGAGAATGCTACGCCTTAAAAGTACTAAGAAATCAATATGAGATATTTATATTTCACACGAATGTCACCATCAATCGGAATTCATCATTCTAAACGTTTTGCTGTTGTTTTGATACCTTCAAACTTTTATCCGGACGATATGCAAGAAGTGGCCTTTAACCCTAAATGCCCAAGTGACATTTTTTCAAGAATATTTCGTATACTAATATTAGATTCGTGAGACCAGCTGGAAAATTTTTAAAAAAAGTGTGCCTAAGAAATATATGGTTCAGTGCCCTCCTGAGCCTAGCTTTCCTATTTAGGGCCGTAAAGCAAATTCAGAAAATCTATCAAAATCTAAAGTTATGTGAAATTCTAAAAAAACATATTCCTACAATTGTATTTATTGATATAGTTATTAAATTGAAGTTAATTAACTGCAAAACCTAAAACATTGTAAAAAACTACTTTCGAGTCTCAATGGCGCCCAGGGCAAATATCAAAATTGCGCCCTCTCCTCTGTTTATCTTTGGAAAGGCGATTCTAGTATTTTTCCGAAACTTATTTTTCTAAACGGTTATTTTAGTAAAAACGGAGAATCGTCAAAATGTTTGAAATTCAATTCGGGTAAAATGCAAAAAAAATTAAATCAAACAACGATCGGAAGAATTTTAGTTTAATAATAACAGAAAAATAAAGAATTATAATTGTTAAAATTATTAATTTTTTAACCAACTATTTAAACTGTTTTTAAAAGTATCTTTTATCCCCTTAACAGTTTCATTTTCTTTGCTATCTAATAAGATGATCCCTTCTGTTTTGGGAAGGGGCTGTTTTCATTCATCTCAGAAGGAATAGAATACTTGATATGTTTATAGATTCTACGTAATCTTTGTGTAAAATTATAAAGCTAATTAAGGATTAAATTTTAGTTTTAAGACTAAAAATGCGATAATTCGATGGACGAGTATTCTCGGGCTTTTGAGTTAAGCGGTTAAAGCACTGCTCGCTTTCCGAGTCCACGAGTCGAGACTGGCGCAACCACACAACTTGGAACTACCGAAGTCTAAAATCTTCTGCATTGAACGATATTTAAATATTATACAGTATCTTATGTTCCTTAGGTATGACAGTAGGAATGCCAAGTTACCCAATTTGAAAAATGCCTTGGAAGAAAAATAAATGAACCAGCTTCGTCTTTCATTCTTCATTTACTCATTTCCCCATTTTTTCACTCCTTGCAATCGGGATTATATTTTTATGGTATTCCAGTTTCTTCTACCGGTCATTTTAACCTCTAAACCGTCTACTGGAAACCTGCGCGCGATACCGTTGCAGAATTACAAGATCGCGTGGTTGCATCAGTTTGGTCTCCTGGAGTTTACAACGTTCATTATCAAAAACGATTTTCTTAACAATTTTAATTTAAAACATTTCATTCAAATTTACTATAAACAGAAGTGAACTAAACGTCTTAATTTGTCTAAATGTCTTTCATTCTCGTATTTTATTTAATGACTTTGAACTAAGAGCTAATCTTTTGGGCAAATGTAACAACCAAAATTCTATGAAGCCGAAATGGGTTCGAATGCAAGAGTAGAAAAAATAACTTCCGTTACATTTAACGCCCTGTTTACAGAAGGATCCTCTTGGGGGCGAACATCGTGAATTCGAACGTAGCCGGCTGACGAGGAAGAGTCCTGATCCGGCTTACTTCCACACCGAATCAGTGGGAGGACGAATAAAAGTGTAAAAAGCTCTTTTTCAAAAGAAATTATTTCAGTTTAACTGAATGGCATGAAATTCAAAATGTTACATTAAATTCATTTAAGAGTTAGAGAGACTTAGTAAACCTGCACTCTCCAAAAAATCGACGGGAGGCCGTGACTAAAGTAGCTCTATGTGACTACTAACTCAATAGTCTATAGTGACTATTAGTCTAGTGTGACTATCTATGTAAATTCTTCGTGATTTTTACCAACTTTGCAACTCGACTGTGACTAAACCGTAATTCTAAAATTCTTTTTGCAATCTTCAATGTCTACCTTTATCTGTTAAATGAAACTAAAAGCAACTCTATATGCTGTTTGGTTGCGGAGCTATAAGCTTTTAACTTTAACGCGAAAAGCGTCGAAATTTTTTCCTTTCCCGACACGCCATTGGACCACTACAAGTCAACGTCAAAAAATTCTAAACTAAATAATAAGCTGTCAATAATTAACTGCTTAAATAGTTTACAAAAATGAAATCTTGGCATTCCCAACGTACGGAAGGTAAAACGCAGTCCTTCTTTCGCATCTGCCCCTCTTCTCGTTGTAGGTCCTG
>BGPR01034289.1:0-16555 GCA_013235015.1 Araneus ventricosus
TTGAGTTAGAATTTGCATAGAATGTTTCCCCAGGGAAAACTGCTACCGGAATTACTCTAATCTTTTTTCTTTTGTTCATTTTATTCCCACTCTGAATGAGTGGAGTTGTACACAGTGAACATAAACATTATAGAACAGAAAGGTTTGGAGAAATACGAATTTCTGTTGGATGGGGAGTGGAAATAAATATCCTTCTTCTTTTTGAATGTGTTCCCATGACACTGTTGTATGGGATTCCTTTTCATGTTGTAGTATCGTGATTTTTACGTCATAAATTATGGTATGGATTTGGCGGGGGAAATAATTTAGAGCTAAATGTATGTCTTTCGTTATGGAATACCTTGAAATTTTAGTGTTAGAAATAAGGGGATTTCATCTACAGATCAGTTTTAAAACGTACAACAATTATTGCCGTCATACAATATTTAAATTTTTCTTGAGAATATTCTTTTGATTTTCCTCTTCAATTGAAATTTTATACTATAAGTATTGAAAAGTAAATGTCAATATAAAATTAATATCAGACAAGTTTTAAAATTATATTTCATTTGAATATTTTATTTTCATTTATATAATATTTCTCTTTGCCATATAAGGTAGGGGACCCAAATATCGTCAACTTAATCTTTAAGCCCACTTTAGAGGACTAATTCATGTGCAATTTGATTAAAAATTGTTCCACTATATTATCTGGACAGTTATCCAAAAACGATCGGATTTAAAACTCTAACGCACAAGTTAACATTCACAGCAAAAATGCTTTTTCTGCTAAAAAAAAGTGTACCTTATACCGCTCACTATATGTTCCTAATATCGCGAATGATTAAAATGGATTGGAAAAAGTTGTAACTTTACTTATTGATCATACTTTTTTTATTAAACATGCAAATTAAGGCACGACAAAATTGAAAGTAATGCAAGAAAGACAGCTTGTTTGTGCTTTTAGGAATATAAGTATGCTTTTAACACTTTTCCCTTAAATAAAACATCAAAATAGAAAAGAACTTAGGAGAAAAGTTAGGTGATAGGACATCACCCAAGTTTTTTTAAAGGTAGTTTTTTTATATAGTGCCCCTCAAAAGGGCTTGATCAATAATGGAAATATACAAGTGGTTGATAATGAGAAAACTCAAGTGGGAAATATTGGGAACAACCCATTCCTCAAATATGGCGGTATCTCTTCGCAATCGTAAACCAAAAAAGAAACTGCACGAAAATGTATCCAATTATAGTCACTATCACTGCCTAAAATGGTATAACATTACGACTTGATTTTTACTAAAGGTATTGAAACATGATTATTATTCAGCTAACACGAAAATCAGCAAAAATTCACAGTGTAAAGAAAAAACAACCCAGGTTCATTCGGTTTTCTCAAACAACTACTGTAGGGAGAAGCTTTGTAGTTTCGGAAGTGATCATATACCACTTTAAATCAAGAAGAAACGGTGGTAGGCGATATTAGTAGGAATATTTTAATACGAAAAAAGAAGAAAGTACAGAAGGAACAGAAGAAGTAAACTATAGCGATAACAATACACCATTTGCGCGCAAACACAGCAGCATCTAGTAATTGCATCAACAATATTGTCCATAATTAACTAACTAATTACTATGGAATCAAACAACAAAAATCATGCTTTAATAAAAAAATTAAGACACAATATAAGAAAATCATTAGAATAGAAGAAATGGAATAGAACTCGAATGGCAAACTTTTTAAAAGACCACTCGTCATCGGAGTTCTAATATGGATAAATTTTCTGTCAAGGGAATGACTAAATAGTCAAAAATTATTCCCTCTGTGGCCTAAATTTATCCAATAACTGAAATAAAGGAAATAACCTTTTTAGAAAAAGAAAAACTTAATAAAGTTTTGTATAACAAATCCAATAGAGAGAATAGATAATGTAACAACGTTACCCTCCAACGTTCTACTCTTACATGTAAGAATGACTCTTTCGAGACTTACCAGAACAAAGGAAATTAGGTCTAGAGGCTAGAATATATGGCTCCATCTATGGAGAAAAATTCGAATCAAATTAACAGAAGTTTAAAAGCCCTTCAATCTTTTTTATGTTTTTAACTTTTAAAAATTATTTGGGTAGCCGTTATCTTTTAAATTATTATTTAAATTATCTAAGGATTTGATGAAAGTCGAATGGTTATTCTAACAAATATTTTTTATTCTATTAATTTGAGAATAAATAGATTTTTTTATTATTTTAAAGTGCGGATTGGTTTGAAAGTCACAAAGTGTAATAGCTTTGAAATTAAAGTCTTTCTTTTATCATAAATGCCAATAGAGACACCTGAATCCAAAATTTTAATTACCAGATCTAAAAAATTGCATTTGTTAATTTTATTATTAATGTTGTTTAATTTAATCTCTTCTGAATAGCAATTATATATGGAGTTAAAATTACTAAAGTTAAACACTATTAGGTCATTAATGAATCGATAACCGTAAATAAATTCATTCTTAAGTACTTCTCTCTCGAATGAGTGAAGAAATATATTAGCTAATGCACTAGAAAAACAGCAAACCATAGTAATGTCTATAGACTGCTTATAATAGTCAATTTTATTCAAGAGGTAATTTTAACAAATATTGAAACTGCAACTTTCTGACCATTTATTTTTATCCATTATATCAGTAGGAACGTAAGCGATATTTGGGACCCCTACCTTATTTGGAGTAGTATGCCAACAACTGATTCGTATACTAAAATACTCACATAATCAATAAATATTAAAATACACTTTTGTTCATATGAGGCAGAAAAGAAATAATAGTGCGACTGCAACTGAAAAGCCAAAGATTTATATAAAAATATCGGCAATAAACATTTATGCAGGGAGATAATACATATGTTTATAATGGCAATTCAGATAATATGGTTTGTCCTTTGATTCCATGGTTGAAACGAAAATAGAAATACTTATAATTCCGTTAAAATTTCATGGAATTGAAAGGCATCCCAATGCTTAGGATTTAAATTCTGATAATCTGAAAATATTTGATTGTTAAAAAAATCATATCATAATAGAAGATGCTTTAAAATGTCCATAATAATAAAAATTAAAAAATGGAGAACATAATCCTTATTTACATATATTCTCACTGAATGAAATAAAAAATGTGATCAAACATGAATATAAATATATTTGGAAGAAATTCTTTTCAATTTATACTTATCTTACTTTGATGTCAGCAAACGCTATTCTCATTTCTCGAATATAGCCAAGTAAACATTTCCGGGCTCAGTACCCTTTTCATCAATGAATATTTCCACTGTTTCGCTTGAAAAATTCAGATAAAAAATATGGCTTGCTTCTCAATTCAGACAAATGCAACGTTATTACAAAGTTTCGAGAATTGTAGAAAAAGAAATTGATCTTTTCAATAATACATATATATAAATTTTTCTGAATATTGGACATTTCGATATCCTAGTTCAAACATTATTTGCTTTTGAAGGGTTTTTAGGAAATTTTTCCATTAAGGCGAAGCATTTTTTAAATATTTTGATGGAAATAAAAGCTTCCTAGGCAATATCATTCTTTTAGAAATAGTAAAAATTATAAGAGACTTTCCAAAACATATGTTTATTCTCTAAAATATGTTTTCTCAAATATTCTGTTCAGTTTTCATTTTCCACGCGACTTTCCTTTTAATCGTATTCATATTTCTTTGCGTATTTCTTTTTTTATATTTATATAATCATTATTAATCTCTTGTGACTTATTGTATATTTTAATTGATGGGTTTGCATTTTCTTTCCCGAAGAAACTTTATATAGTAATGAGTTTTTTTTGGGGGGGGGTTCTTTCTTTACTTTCTTCTAAATATTTCTATTACAGTAAAACTTCGATTAATCATCATCTTCATGACACGCCCTTTGAAGGATAACCGATAGACGGATAACAGATATCTTATAATACCTATGCATTTTAACGCGATTCCACTGCTGGGTTGAGAAGAAAATGAAAATAAAATCCCTTAAAAGTTAATAAATCATACTCCTTTTATTTAATTTTACAAAATGATTTTTATAAATAAATAATATAATAGCCCAACTCTGTCCCTCGGTAACGCTCTGACGTCACCAACAATAAAGCTGTTGCCAACAAACCAACAAAAAAACCAAAAACAAACACAACCATAGCACTGCGAGACTTTAAACAGCATTATTTCATTGTTAGAGCATCTAAATTTAAGTAATTTTAAATTTATAAAAGCAATTGTCGTTCTAATTACAAATTCAGTAGCTCTAAAATAGTGAAACAAAATTTGCTATTGATTGATATAAAATTTATCTCGCTATGATCAATAGTTCCCGAGAAATATTAAATTATATTAATCATATATTTCAAATTAATTTCCGTTTTATAATAGAAAGTAAATCGAGGTAGTACTATATCATGCATGTGATATAGTTTGGACACCGAGATGCATCTGATCATTTATTGCAATCGTGAAGATATAATTTGATAATATTTTTGGCAACGTTTGACAAGCAGAAAAGTGCTTCGTTTTGATTAGAATTTCAAAAAAGAATTCCTTTAAAATTTTAGCTTTTGACTTACGTTTGACAAGCTGAGAATTTCATGGTTATTTAATTATTATGTATATATTTTATATATCTTTTTTACTATAATTTAATACTTTACAATCGTGAATTAGTTTACTATATTTTTACGATGAATACCGACAAAGACCCCATCGCAAAAAGACGGCGGATGACAAAGGAAAGGAAAGCAAGATGGTTAGCGAGGCAAAGCCAGGAATCGCTGGTCAGGATTCGTGCAGTAGCAGCCGCTCATAATCGCCGCATCGAAAGACTAACTCCCGAAAGTCAAGCTCAAGCTCGCAGTTAAAATTTACACAAAGACATCTGAAGTACAAGGAAAATTGTTAAACAATGAAAAGTACTTCACACGGAATGTTGTTTACTAAGAAGTTTTTTGTATAAACAAATATGTAAATAAAAATATTATTTCCTTTCATAAAACATATGTTTATTTAATTTGTTTTGAATCAATGTTAATCATTTCTCTCGCATATATATATATCAAAACAAACTTAGAAACACAGGACAAAAACTCAAGAACAATCAAGATACAATGGCAAAAAATAGATAAAAACCAAAATAAAATTGAAAAATATCATATATATATATATAAATCCAAATATAACTAGTATATAATCATACAGAAATAAATTAAACAAGAATTAAATCTTATATCAAAAAGTCATTATTTGAACAATACATCAATTTTAAATAAAATCTAATAAATTGAAATTACTAAAGATACCATAAACAAAAATCAAGTTTAAACATTATATTTCAACAAGTGAAAAAACACTGTTGTTATTAAAAATAATGAAATAGGCAATCCAAGTAAATGGAGTTTTCAACAATTAAAATAGCAGCTTGGCTGTGGACAAGCTTTAGCCAGGTTAAATTAATTTTGCTGTACAAACCATCCCTGTTACTATTGTTGTTGAAAAAACAAACAGGGTAATTTACCCTAAAATGAAAGAATTTAGAAAGAAAAGTCTTATACTAACCCTAACTATAAAGCATGACTATATATAAACGACTAATATTCAGGATAAAATATGTAAATATCATTATATTGTACTAAGATATTGCAATAAAGACAGTAAATATATAATTCAATAAAATACCCATACTATACATTAAACATAAACTAATCTGTGTCTCCTCTTAAACTTACCAGAATTCATCTCTTTCAATATAGCCCGCCATGCATATTGACATCAACATGTTGCCACAACCAAAAATCTTACCATGAATCAGCATAATTAAATAAATAATATAATTAATTTTTGATATCATGAATTAGTAAGATACCTATATTATAATTCTCAAAACTATATTAAAAATTGTAATACATTTAGTTATCTAGAAAATATTAGAAAATAGTTAAAAATGTCTATTAAAAAGGAAATTTTCTCTTGAAAGATCCTGGCGCCATCTATGTAATAAATCTGAAACAACTAACTCAATAGCCAAATCTGAATAAAACTACCCATTACCAGTAGAATAAGTGAAAACACTATCCCACTAACAAAGAAATAAAAATATTCTTTTATAAACCAATATGAGTGATTTATTTTAAATGACCTATATATAAATATTTCCTATCTATATATGCTCTTAGAAAACCTATAGGCATTCCATAGTCCTGGGCAAAGGAGTAAGAATTTCTTATGTTTTTAATTCTAATATCAATGTCTGTTACTAAATTATTATTTCTAATTATATAATTTTTTACTAAATTCTTGAAGACACAAATGCTAAGATTACTATTCCAAAAAGGGAATTTATTAATTTGAAAATTAAATGCATTTCTTTTATCAAAGATATCTGTTACTAATTTATTATCTATGATTTTAATATCTAGATCTAAAAATTCTGCAGCTAATTCATTGTCATTAGTTTTTATATGTTTTAAATAATCAGGATAGAAGTCAATATGTGGCTTAAGGCCATTTTCTTTATTGAATAATATTAAATCATCTATATAGCGGAATAATATACTATGGCTGTAATTAGTCAAATCTTTCTCATAGTAGTGAAGATAAATATTTGCTAAACTATTACTAGCTGGGCCTCCTTGAGGTAATACTTTAATTTGATGGAAAATCTTATTATCAAAAAAGATATAATTTTCTTTTAGAACAAGATTAATAAGTTTTTTAAAATTATTAATGTTAATATCTTTTTTAAGATCATAATCCTTATGTATATTTACTAGGGTACTAGTTAAATCTTCAATATCTATACTATTAAATAAATCCTGGAAGTCAAAAGTATGTACACTAGTTATTTCTACATCTTTAATTACATTTAATATCTCTACACTATTATTTACTATAATTGTATCTTTTTGCTTATTTAAATTCTCTATCACTGTCTGTATGTATTTTTGCAAGAGTTTGCCTGATTTCGTAATATAAGTATTGCAGCCATTAGTAACACTTCTAAATTTAAGAGGACTCTTGTGAAATTTTGGTGTAAGAAAGATGTGAGGATAAACTTTTTTAATATAATTAATTCCCAATTTTTTATGGAAGGCTTGAATTCTATTAGAAATTTCTCTTTCACCTAATTTTGTCTCTTTATAAATATCACTATTAATAATATGATCATTATGTATTTTTTTGTAAAAATATTTACAAATTATAGCAAAATTACTGGGCACTTTGTCTATATAGACTATTACAAAATCTGTTTGCAATTCTTTAATATGTTTTTTAATATCAGGATATCTAATAAAATCATTAGATTTAAAATTATAATTAAAAAGATCTAATAATGTTTTATGTCTATATTCATTAAATGCCTCTAGAGGCAGACTATATTTTATTGCCATATTTAATATAAATTTCTCAATATCTTTTTTAATTTGATTTTTAATAATTTCATTACTATTAGCTATAGCCATTCGATGCTTTGTACCTTTACTCATTAATTCTCTAAGTTTTTCATTTCCAACAATATTCAAATCTCCAGTAATTACATGTCCATAATCTTTATTCATGAAATCATTATAATTTAAACACTTGCAATCATCACTCGTATTACTTTCTTTTATATTATTATAGTTAAAAATCATTCTGCCTAATTGTGTGTTATATTTAAATGCGCGTTTAATTTTAATATTTTTTATAGGGAAGCAATTAATATGTTTATCTAATATAGCAGAAAATTTACATTTGTCATACTTTTTGTTCATAAAAAGGAAAGTACAATATTCAATATCTTTCTTATTGGAAGTGCTATGTGATAAATTAAATTTTTTATAAATAAATTTGAAGATATTTCTTAGGATATATATATATATATATATATATACATATATATTTAAAGCACGTAAAATTTGACGGGAAATCTCTCGAGTGAAGAAGCAATTCTAAATCATAACATGATGGGGTAAATTTTCTAATTTTAAGAGTAAGAGGTAAATGTAACTGGAAATAATGATTAGATTTCTTGTGATGATGAGGGATAAATAGAAACCTGCCGGGCTTAAACCAGATATTAATTAAAGTTTTATTATATACTTGATAATTATAGACCAATTAGATAACCTCTGCTTGTTGACGCGTCATCGAACTTATTTGACCACCGCCTACAACAGCCCGTGTCGATTCTCTAACATGGAAGAACTGAGACAACAGATCTGAGTTCTCGGTAGATTAAACGATCTGACTGATACTGAAACCAAAATAACCTGACTCAGTCCTGATCCGGCAAATGAATGTCCTGAACATGTCCCGACCTAGGCAGACTGAGAACACCTTTCCATCCCATCATCCATAGTGAAAACATAAGTTGACTACAATGAAAAATGTCAAAATTCTTCCTTGACTAAATCAGAACCGGAATGGGATTCTGTATACATGTGAGGAAGCCTTGAACAACAGAGTATGAGGAACTATATTCCACCACCTTAAAGTTTAAAAATATTAAATCATTATGTCTTGAAAGGGCATGCTTAGTAACCTCTGGTGAACAAGTAAGGCAAAATAAACTGTCAGATAATATGAACTGTATGGAAAAAGCCTGAAATGACAGGTTCTTAATTTAACGTTAATTGATTTTACCATTAGAATCTATATGGTATTAGAATGCGATTTTTCCAATACTTATATATAGATCCTCTGTGTTACTAAAGAATCATTCTAGCGAATGATGCAAAATTAATTCTTATGAGTCCGCTGCACCCTCAGATAATTCCATGTACTTCAATAATTGACCATTTATAATTCATTACTAGCAGAATGTGCTGGTTGAGCGAATTATGCTGATTAGATCATTTATCGATCCCAAAAGAACTCTAACGGATTCTCTTGGGGCCAGATCATATGAGCAGTGCAACCCCTAGTATTTTAACTTGACCAGTGGGAAGCCTTTAGATTCTGAGTTATCAGTTCATAAACCATGAAAGAGACTAATTGTGTAAAAGAGCAGCCTAAAAGCTAAAATAGATAATATTAATGACTACTGTGTAGTACACTTGAAAAGAAAATTCATTAATATATACACATGCTCAGCGGCTTAAAATGAAAAATCTCAGAGCCCAAGAATAAGATTTTATTTCTAAAACTCCAATCTACTATCATATCTGAGACGTACTTAGGTTAACATACCAGAAACACAGATGTTGATACACCAGATGAGCACAGAGACAATGAGTCCAACGAAGGAAGCCATTGCTGGACCACGACACCATGTGAGTGGCTTAAATTGAATAAAGTTTATGAAATGCACATTTCAAATAAAATCCACATTACGTTACTATGTACATTTACGGGAGAACCCTGGGGTTGGTGATTTTAATAGGCTAAATGCACAGTATCTACTTCCGACACTCTGTCGCTCTACAGGTTTTTGTTTCTTGCCTCATCTCATTACTATAATGATTACCTTTATGGTCGCTTGCGGTACCAGCTGATGAGCTTCGCTTCCACCTTTCCTTCCGCCGCTCCTGCTTAACGCAGTCTCTTGTGTGTCTGGTCCAAGCACCTGCGTTTGTTTTGCGCCGTGCCTGATTGAAATACTAGTGGTTTCAGTTATAATGGTTTGGCTAAAAGGTGGAAGCCAGAACAGATATACTGACAGACAAGCTGTCATTTGATCTGTCCTAAACTTGGATATAAATCTGGGATAAAACCACAAATACCTGGGTATCAGTTGTCTAGTTTTGTAAGTTTTCACATCGTTTCTATGGACTGCAAGCTAATTGTCAGACTCCTCGATGATTTCAACCAAAATGTCACTGCACAGCCACCTAGTGAAGACCTGAGTACCAAATTTCATGCATTATTTTCATAACCATCCTATTCTATTGTAGATCCCAACCTTCATTATTACATAATCAAAATGTATTTTCTGGAAATTTCTGTGATCTAAAATGAGTCACCAAGACTGAACCTTGAATTTTTTTTTAATGGGGATTGCAATACTCTTTCTCTTAAGCACAAGAAATTAAAAATTAATAAGTTCCGAATAAGGGAGAAATAATTGTAGAGAGATTGACAGTTATAATCGCACCTGTGTCTATACCGAAGCAATCCATTGTTTCTTTTTTTGCTTTGTCCATGAAGCCACTGTAGCCCTGACACTCTAACAGCTTTCAATAGGCATATGCTACCAGTTAGCTTGGATTTTTGAAGCCAAATATTATAGACCTTAAAATAATAACGTTTGTGATGTAAACAAATACCGCTTCTTTCTGTCTATTTTTTTCATTGACAATTCTAAGAATTTTAAGAAAGTAATAATCCAGGCAGTATTTCCAAAAGTTTAATAAAATTCCAAAACACAAAAATAACTATTCTTTTGTTTAACTTAAAAAGGAAATTATGATATCGTGTTTAGAATAGTGCTATAGGTAAATCAAAAAAATGTGAATCAAACGGGGCGGAGCCTGATTCATTTAAAATCCGTTCTCAACTCTTTCTGTCTACTACATGTTTCATTTTAATAATTACGTAAATTTATCCTAAAAAATGAGTATTAGACATGTAGCTGACTTGTTAGCATGTAAAGGAAAATATCACTTTATTTTCAAGAAATTTGTGGTTCTTACATTGAAATCAATGAAGGTAACTTGGGCTTATTCTTCCCTCTAATAAGTTATCACTGAAATGTAACAAATATGTATTTAATTTATACGTGATATTCTAGATATTCAACATTCATAAAATCTAATATTACTTCCGAAGATTCAATTTTTAAAAATATCAATTTGTAGGAAGAACCCCCCAACATTTTGTTTCTCTTAGAGATAAAAAACAATTAGCCTTCCAATGGGTAGATATCTTTCTGAATACTAAAATATGGCTTTGAACTAGAATTAATATTGCTGGTTACATTCATCCAGGTTATGTTATAAATTAAGCCACGTTCTGCCCATGCGCAGCAAAAAAAATTTTCTATGCGTGGTTTCTTACTGCGAAACTAATGAACGCTAGTATGTCTAAGCAAAAAACAGAATTTCCTCGAATAAAATAAATACTGCGCTTGTTTATTGTATCAAAAAAGCATTTATTTTACCGTGGATTTTATTTTCGTGTGCAATCGTGTAAACATATGACGGTTTAATATTTGAAAAAAACTGTTCCTCTCCTTTATGACAAAATCAACTGATATATGAAGTTTTGAATTCTTATTATTTTAAACCAATTATTGGTCCCCAAAGAAATGCATTTATTTATTTTGATTATGGTTCCAATAAAGGCCTCCTTAATGATAAATAATAGCCAATTATAAACCATTATATAGGCTTGCTAACCTAAAGCTAGAAAATGCTTTATATGAAGTAAATACTATATTTTCAGTTGAGCCACGAATGTGATTTTAAGGAAATTCGAAATCTTAATTTTATGCATTCCCTGTGACATTTATATTCAGTAAAATGTTACTGGCGCCCTAATATTTTAAAAAATGTCAATTCTATGACGAAATCTGGTCCGATATATGAAGCCTTGAATTTATTATTTTTAAGCCAAACAATGGTCCTTCAAAGAAAATGTATTGATTAGCGGATCTTCCTGAGGTGGTCATTGAAATGGCCTAAAATATATTATAACGTAAAAAATAATGATATTGAAATTATTTTTTGCTAAGAATATTATTTTGTCAAAAAATATATAATTAATAATGATTGATATTAGCACAAGATTCTTTGTAATATTTCTACGTATTTTCACGATATTATATAAGTATCTAGAATATCGACAACACGGTGAATTTATCCTGCAGTATCTTGTGCTACTAAGGGTAGGACTAGCCTGTATATAAATTTATTATTGAGCCGTTAATTAATTTTCAGACATTAAAATAGAATTATGTACGACATGGAGAATTTTTCAACGGGAAAAGAGGTTGCTATATCTATCTCTTTAACTTCTTTCTGTGAAATTAACTGTCGGGTCAACATTAGATCGATGATCCTGCATATTTTACTCTTATCATCATTATTCCACCACAGCATATAATTAAGAACCATTCAAAAATATTTAAATAAAATTTTTCATGATACGCATAATATAAAATGTCCATGAATAATATAAAATCCTAATGAAGATGAAATTCAATTTAACTCACTACTATTGAATTCACATTTTATATCAATATCAATTTTATCTTAAATAGTGTAAGATACCTTGTTGAAATTGGCTCTGACGTAACCGGGTACTATTTAATCTCTTTCAACTCAATTAATAAAGCGCTTAAATATTCTGAAATGCCCCAAAGTCACCTTCTTTCACTCTTACTTCTAGAATTAGATTTCACTCTTGTAGCTGCAGAAAATTCAGTGGATAGTAAATGCAATTATGATGAGGAATGATTATTTGCAACCGAAGGCGATATATTCTCGCTCTGACTGAGCTACTGACTTGCCTTCCTGTTATTACACCGTCTTGTTTGAAGCTATATTAGCGTCTTTCTTTTTTTCTCTTCTCTTACTTTGATGGAGAAATTCTAAATAAAAATAACCTCCGTCGCAAGCTTTATGGCTTAAAGATTATTCTTGAACATATCTGAGAAAAATCATCTTCTCTTCTGGGTTTTCATTAGAAAAAAAAAGATATCACCCAATTCTTAGAAAGATTATATCAAAGAAGAATTAAGCTCAATAAAGAAATCAGTCGCGTCATGTACATCTAATACCGAACTAAAATGCACTTTCTCTGAATTTGAATAAAAAATAACCTTCGTCGTATTTGATGGTTTTAAGATTATTCTTTTGAACAAATCTTAGAAAAAATAACCTTCTTTCTGGCTTTCATTAGATAAAAAAAAAAGAGGGTTGTCTACCACTTAAAAAGACAGCATCAAAGAAGAATTTAAGTCAATAAACAAATCAATCTCTTACAAGTTATGCACATCAACTACTCTGAATTAAATTGCAGTTCTCGCAAAATGTTTCAAAATAACCTTCGTCGCAAGCTTGATAGTTTAAATTATTCTTGAAATAAATCTGATAAAATTGTTCCTTCTTTCAGCTTTTCATTAGATATTGTCCAAGCTACTCTTAAAAAACAAATATAAAAAAAAAGAATTATGTCAATAAACAAACCTCAATCTTCATGCTATACATCTAATATATTCGAATTTCCGCCTTAATATCTTAAATGAGACCTACGTAAAAGAAATTTGCCTGGCTCTAATGAACCATCCAGGCTGTTTTGATTTTTTTCCATTTATCTTTCCAAGTATAAAATATCTTACCCTAAAAAATGCATTTTTTCTTAAAAGGTTTGATTTTTAAATTAAATTAAAAGAGACCTGAAGTCAATGCATTGTACTTTTCACGTAGTTCATATTTCCAAACGAAATTGCTTTCAAGCATAAGCATCTTTGAAGAACATTCCAGGTTTTCTAGAATTCCTCTTCCAAAGTGTTCAGATTGTCGTATATAAAAAGGCACATTGTTTTGCTGACGCAAAGACTTCCAGATGCTTTCAAAATAATCCTTTCATACTTTTAGTTTTCCACGTGAGCCACCAGTTGGAGCATAAACACATTTTGGCGGTTAGCAGTTAAAGGAAATATGCGATTTAAATTCATCGTCACATCTCTCACTAATGAGCAAATGCTCATTAGTCGTCGTTTGGATGCTTATCAGATGCCTGATCTACCCTTTCATTTTTGCCAGATATTTTTGAAACACCCTGTATTGTGGGATTAACGATGATCATGATAATGACTAAAGTTCGGCGTGTTACAAAACGATTTACCTTAAATTGCAAAGTCAGTAAGTAAAAACACAAATTTCCATTCAATTACACAAATAAAATCGCTTTGTTAATAGAATGCATTCTATATTATACTGTCAGGAATAGTCTGCTTTGATTTTCATCAATTTTGTTTCCCTTTTATGACATAAGTTTTTAACGAATGAGCTATTCTGAAAAAATGGTTACATTAGAAACTGGAATTTTCCAAGTTTATATGTTTTATGTAACTCATATGCTTGGTGTGAGATTTTTAATTAAAAATAGGTAAATAAGCAAAAATTCATTTTTAACTCTCTGTTGATGCCAGATTATTTATATTTAAAATTCCAATACATGAAAGAATATTTATCAATATTATTGCTTGGTAATAAGCGCAGCAAAGCGGCCATTAGCATTCTTCATTCTTGCGCTGAATGAAGTCAAAACTAAAATATCAAAGAAAATAATTTCCAAATTGGCCCAAAAAATATTGTTACAGAAATTATTTTGCTGAACTGAAGCGTTTAAAATTGAAGTTTACCGATACACAATTTTCTTTGACTGAGCTAGGCATTATATTCCCTAAAAATAAAAAAAATAAAAAATTCAAAATATCTGTTGTATCTGCTAATAATAAAAGAGGATATCTACCTGTTGGTCCATCTGTCTTGATCGATATCTTCCAAACTTCACACCTCAGTTGCGATCGTGCGTTGGTGTTACAATTTCGGTATGTTGTCACTACATGATTCTGTATGGAAAGCTGAAATTTATTTCATGGAAAGTGAAATTTTTCTGCTACACTGCGGGAATATCGTAGAATTATAGGTTTGAGATAATGTCCAGGAACAATCGCAGGTGAACAAAAAATGGCCTTGGTTTATGAAAAGCTTGACATTTTAGAAGGGTTATCGGGACGCTGGCGCAAACTGATGTTAAAGCTGTTGATACTGCCTTTCGTGAATTAACAATAGCAACATGCATTGCTCAATGCTCAGACATCTAGGATACAGGATACACATGTGTATTACGGAAACATACATATTTTAACCGATTTTTGGGAATGTATACGGCGGTGCAAGAAGATTCGTTCAAATTCATATTTTCGAGTTCTTACAGGGTGCAAAAGTGGCGATTGATGCATATTTAAATAACGAAAAAGAAATCATTCAAATTGGATAATATCTTCCGTTCGCACAAAAGCGTCGAATTATTTGGAGAAAAAGCAGAATTTAACTGTTTCTTAGTAATTTTTGAATCTTTTCCTCTCGTAATTTTTAATGCTGCAGTGCAAATAATTTGCAATGGGTGCTGCTACATGCGAAAATGTTATTTCTCTATTGAATATCTTCCGATCGCGCAAATCCCTATAAGTTTCCGAAAAAATACAATATTTTGACAATTTTCGTAAATTTTAAAAAGTGACAACGTCGATTTATTTCAAGGCTCCATATAGTTTATAATTAAAATGTTTCCCAAACAGCTTCTAAAAACAAAGTCTTTGAGATTTTAAAATATTTTTATTAAAATGTTTACAATTTCTCTCCCAAGTCTTATTGTTTTAAGTCTAATTTCTTGAATGGTAATTATAATCAGATTTCTTTGATAACTCAGGCATAGCAGATTTGGATTTCATTGTCGTTCTAATGTTGCCTTTTCTTGATTTAGATCCGTTTTACTTTAAGCGAAGTTTCCGTCCCTAACTGCATGCATCGTTCAACCATTTGCGAATGGTGCCAAATTTTTAAATATTCAAGTTCAGTCTCGGAAAAAAAGGAGCCACCCAGGTTTATTCCTTTGTGGTTCATTTTATCTTAAAACAAAAGGTACCAATTTTCACGACATAGCGTCTACTAATAGATTCTAAAGTTGAAAATTTCAGAAGGGGTCGTCTACATATTTATAATTGCACTAACATTAAAATTTTCAAGGGCAACACCCATTTTTACCAACGGATTTCAAAACTGCACGAAAAGTTATGCTCGGATACCAAATTTCATAATCCAAGCTCAAAAACTTTTCACATTATAAGCAAATAAATTTTGAGTCTTCAATGCTAAAGTAAAATTTTGAATTCTAATTGATATCTTGAGGAATAATATAGTTTTTGAAATGGAATTTTTTTGTAATAGTTTGAAGTATTCTGCACTTATACTTTTGATTTAAAAATAATTTTGAGCACATGAAATATTTTATGATATTTGATGTCCAAATATTTTTGAATAGCAACACTCATAAATTTTAAAAATTATCAATGTAGATGGCTATTTCAAAAGCCCATGCAAAATTTCAGCTTATTTCTACGAATAGTTTTGAGGTTTCATTGCATTTCCTATTTTCTCTGTAATTTGATGCACTTAAGGTAGCGGTATATATTTCGAAATCGTTTTCATTATTAAATATAATCATTCTACCGCTTTGTTTTATAAAATTCAATTATATAAATATTTAACAATTTATTTATATACAAATCAAAATTTATAAATTAAAGTGGTGTAATATTACAATATTTATTTTTTTAGGCATCAAGTTTTACCGATTGTAAAATGTATATCATTACTTTAAAAATAACATTTAAAGTATGAAATATTTTAAAATGCTACTTCTGACATTTAAATGCAAGCAGAGAACTTATATATCTAAATGTGGAGATGACCCCTTTTATGTCGAGAAAACAAAATGTCAAATATCTTCCAATCTATCAATGTTATATTAACCAAAATTAATATCCTGGGATACTTTTTCATGAGATATTTATTTATGGCATTAAAAAAGGGGGGTCGTCATTGA
>BGPR01034290.1:0-16554 GCA_013235015.1 Araneus ventricosus
AGCTGCTTCTTCTAAATCACTTATAGTATGTTCAAACTTTTTGTCCTGCATAAGGTGCCTTATTTAAGTGCTAATGAAAATTGCCTCCTTAATTTTTGCGTAGCTTAGCAATGGAAACTGTTCTTGAAGGTATTTAAATCCACGCCCTTCTTTATTCATCGCCTTAAAGAAATTCTTCATCAATTCCAACTTTATGTGTAAAAGTGGCAGAATAACTTTCTTTTCAATGATGAGAGGAAAGTTTTGAATTCTTTTTCACATGGAATGTATTGTTTGAGGTTCTGGCTACTTTTTTTTGATATAATTCTAATATTTTGTCCTGCTGACCAGCTCGCACATTAAACAGAATCCTACTTATGTTCAAATTTAACTCTACAATAGAGTCCCACTATTACGGAATAGAGGGAACCGGGCGTTGTCCGAACCACTGAAAATCCGGATGAAACGAAATTTGCCTTAAAATGCAAGGAATACAAGTTTTAGGTGTTTCCCTCTCTATATTTTTTTCATAAATACTTCTCAACCTTTCCTTCAGCTTGATTTTAGTTTTATCATTACTGTATACGTAGATTTATGTTTTAACCAACGAGCTAAAGTAGGATTAACAAAACAAAACATATTTATACATAATTAAAATTGAAAATCTATTGATTGTAAAGTAAAAAACACACAGTACATTACTGTTAGTTAAGTGTTTTGAAAAAAGAAATAAACGTTAAATACTAAACAAAATAAAACTACATTCTAAATTACTCTCACTAAAATTAGCAAATCGTGCTTTTTTTAAAAAATCCTATCCAGATTAACCGGATGTCTGTACAAGGCGGACTCTACTGTATTTGAATGTAAAACAGAACTCAATTTATATCTTTAATGTATTTGTTGGGCAGCATATGAATGTATTTTACCAGAATATTTGGACATTTACTGAGAAACGTATCAAAATTAAATCATTTATTATTTTTCAACAAAAATGATGTTTACAAATTTTATTGAATTCCTGGATAATTTTCTTTTGGGAAATGGAATTAAATCAAGCATTATTGTACAAAATGTCAAGACACTTGAAAACACATAACAATATTAAAAGAATATGTATTTTCGAATTTGAAATGAAGTAATCTATAATTCAGTAATAATTTTAATTCTAAACGAAAGCTTTTAAGTAAGAGTAAAATATTATATAAAACGGTACATAAACACACACATGGACACGACTATCTCGTTTTAGAATTAAATTTGTTAATTGTACATCAAAACGCAACGTCTAGATTATAACTCATTGTGGTGGATATTATATGTTTGTACATTAACTAAATAATTCCAACAACCGAATTACCTTACTAAAATTTAAAAAACACTTAGAAACAGCTATTTTACAACCAAAAAATTTTAATTTATTTACTTGTGTTTTTAAGAAATACTTAATAATAATGACAAAAAGGTGTTTTGATTTTCACTTAGTACTTCTCTTTTCTTTCCGACACATGAACTTTCTCAGGTATAAAACTGAAACGAAACATTATTAGAATCAAGCGAATTGAACTTTCCAAAAACTTAATTTTGCGAATTAAATTTATTTATCAAAGATGCATAAATGTAAAACTGGCATTAAGCGATGTTCTAATATCATGTGAAATTTCAAACGTTGTTCATATTATTTTATCAAAAATTAAAATCAGAGTGTATCCAATTTTGTTTTAAACATCTATATCCAAAATCATTTTCCCTCACGTAATGAAAATTGATCAAAAATAGAATATAAATTTACAGTTCATTCTAAAATCAAATCAAAATCTCTTTAGCAAAAATACTGTATATTTGAATAACACAAAAGAATAATAGAAATACTGTATCGACTACTATTGAATAATTTTTTAACCCTTTGAGTGGTTCGGCCTTCTTTCTAAAGCGATTTGAAAAGCGAGCGTCTGCAGAACCTTTATCTGTTTTAAAAGTGTCTTCGTCGCAACAGAAGATTTTCCCAAAAGCGCAGCAGATAAAGTCTCTTCCCCCCCTCTGAACTGAGGACAATAAAAAAAACCCCTTCGGAGGGGCGGGCTAACCGCAAGAGTCCGTTCTATTCAGCTTGGAGCCTATTCAAACTAGGTTTTACTGCTTTCGGAAATCCCACCTGTCGTGTGACAAAATTACACTTCATGTCTTCGAGATGCCTCATTCTGCCCTTGTCCATAACACCAGATGACAAAAATAAACACCGTTAGACTAGACAAATGCCAGACCGTTGGGCCAAAAAAATGAAGGCCATATTACTTATTTTTCATGTTGTGAGTTTCTAAAAATATGAACATCATCAAAGTTGCATGAACGTTGATATTCTTTAGATGTCTGTGACTTCAATTTATTTGATGTTTATTAATAGTTGTATTTTAGATATTGGCTGTACTTCATATTATTAGTCTTTTTTATATTCTTGACTTCAATTTATTTTCAGTCTGCACGTCAGCATATTAGTCTACGAATGTAAAAATTATTTTCTTAATTTAAGGATCAACAACAATGCGATTTATATATTTTTTAATAATCTCTGATGGCAATATAAAACTTTTCATAGTGTTTCTTGATTTAGTATTCGATGAAAGGTAAAGAATTTAGAGCCGATCACAAATATAAATGGAGCTTAATTGGCTTAATCCGTTTTGTATGCACATAAACATTTATTATATAGATAGTCACATAATAATCTATATTCCAAAATAGCCAGTAATAATTAATACATATGAAGGATTATAAATAACCTTCTTAACCCCTGAATAATGTTTTAAATAAAACAATATACTACAAGTCTTTTGTACTGAAACTTGTTATATATGCTTGTTAAGAGGGCGAGTTAATAATCCTGAAACTAAAGATTACATTTAGAAAACCCTTGCACTAAATGTTGGAAGAAATAGCTTATTCATATACCTTTATTTAGTACGCAAGAGATTATCTTCTATTATAATAAACGTAAATTTAATTCACCTGAAATTTGAAAATTTTGATACTATAGTCTAAGTACTAGAGCATGCAGTCGCGAATTTTTCAAAATTAAATCTAATTCTTTATTTATAATTTTTTTTGAAAAGTAATGGCATATTGAGTTTCAGGGGCATTAGAGGTTTTTTTTACCCGATTGAAACAAAAATTGGACAATTAGGGTTAAAAGACCACATACCAAATTTCATTTATCTATGTCGTTGCGTTTCGGAATTATAGTGTTCACAAGCATGCGATTACAGAAACCGACAGACAGTCAACGTTTCGAGGGATTTCGTCCAAAATTTAATACGGACCTACATTCCTAATTTTTGAAACTGTGTACCAAATTTTATCTATCTAGCTATTTAAGTATTTGAGTTATCGTGTTCATATGAACCCTAACAGACAAATTTCCCTTTTACGGACTTTATCCAAAAATTGATTGAAATATACTAATTTTGTGTAAAGTCCATACACCAGATTTCGTCTTTCTTGCTTTAACCGTTTTTGAGTTACCATGTTCACAAACAAAATTCCAAAATTGTGTTTTTCGGACACAGGGAGGTCTGAAACGTGGAGATTAATCAAAATCTCGTGTTGAAATTTACGACCGACGATTATAATTCTTTCTCTTTGTATTATACTTCGTTTACTAGAAAGTAAAAACGATCAAACTTTTTTTTTCTATCAATTTTACGAAAATGCGCTAGCTGCGAAATAAAAAAAATATTGAATTTTTTTTTTCTACAGACAATTTTTTGCAAACTTGGCAAAATCAAAGAATAAGGAGAAAAATCTAACACCTATTCGAAATTATTCAGGTGCCTTTTCACAATTTATAGATGTCTTGGACGTTGTCGGTGTGGTATTCAAATATATTTTTGGGCCTTTTCATACCGAATATAAAGGAAATTTAACTAACATAAAACTGACACTTTACTCTTTTTTTAAAAAAATAAAATTATAGATCTAATTCAAATATATCATAGAACTTGGAAAATAAATAACAGTCTCATTATTATCCATTACAGTTCAGAATGAAAATAAAAACGTATATATAAATAAGAATTTTATTTAAAAAATTATACTTTACAAATTACAGCACACACACAAGATATTGCTATAAAACACATGATCTGGCATGTGACAGTAATATTTTGAAATAATCCAAAGCCGGAGACTGCTATTATTACTGGAAGAACAGTCTTCAAAGTTGTTATTAGTGTGTGGATCTGGATGTATAAAAAGGTTTCTAACATATATTAGTGGATTTCTTCTCTCAAAGCATTAATGAAAATTTAACTTGCAGTTGGCATGGCATTTACCGAAAGCAATTCAATTTAGCTATATAGATTTAATCATTTATAGAAGAATGTTTAATAACACATCAGGAAAAAAATTGTGCTTCAAGGAACTAATGCGCAAATACAGTATTCGTATAATATTTTCTGAGACATATTTTTGTCTTCTTTCATTTTAAGCAAGAAATAAACATTTTCATTGATTATTGAAATAAACGTAAGAGAGTTAAGCTACAGATATTATCAGTCTCATAATAGGATTATTAAAAGTCCGATAAGATCACACATCCAAACATTAAATTTAGACGATAACGTTTTCATCTAAACTATATTTTCCCCTGCCTTTAACAAAAAGAAAATATTTTACAATGTAAAAAATAAAATTTTCTTCCACTTTCTTTAACTTTTATTTCCATGTACGTTATTTTTTCAGTTCAGAGTGACCTAAAAATAAATTTCCGACTAATAATTATTTAATGAAATAATAATTATTTTTCGGAATGAATTTTTTTCATTGTAATTTTTATGAATTTAAAAGATATTTTTCTAAATAGTGTAATAATGAAGTTCAAATCTGTTCTAGTCTAAAAAAATTACACTTAAACCTGAAAATTAATTTTTTAATAAAAATCAAATCTATATAATGAAATAATCATTGTAAAACTGAAATTTTCGATTTGATCTGAAAGATAAAACAATAAAAATAGTGAATAATTTTCATATACCTTAAAATTTGCTCTATTTTTTGACAAAAATTTAATTTTACTCTATTTTTATAAAGGAAAAATGAGTAGATTGAGATTATTAAAATGAAAGAAGTTTACATTTATATCATAAAACTAGTTGAACATGGGTAAAATGTGTTGATTCAAGAACACTGTTCAAGTATATATAAATAGCAGATTTTCTTAGCAACCCCCTAGGCTTTCAATTATTTTTATGCTTGAATGCGGTATTGGAACAAAATCTATTTTCCTTAAACCACAATATCTATTTTGCGTAACCATTCGATATGGATCTTTAAAGCATTGAGGCATTGAAAAAAATCTTATATCACATAAATTGTATTAAAAAAATAGCACTTGAAACATAATACAGCATCAAACCAGGCTAACATTAAACCGAACTAATCCGGAATGCGATTCC
Source organism: Araneus ventricosus (assembly GCA_013235015.1). NCBI lineage: Eukaryota > Metazoa > Arthropoda > Arachnida > Araneae > Araneidae > Araneus > Araneus ventricosus. Next base: position 5,430 of record BGPR01034290.1, read on the forward strand.
AAATTCCGACACACACAATGCAAAAAAAAAAAAAATCCGACACTGCAATTCTTCCGAAAACCTAATCTCAATGCAAATAGCATTAAAATTCCCTACACCACAGGGGAGAGTGGGATTCGGATCCTGTGCCATCCCCAATTTGCAGTAAGTACATCCTTATCAGTCCTCATAGTGCTGACCTGTGCTCTCCCCGGATAATCAATCAAGATGTCAAACCAAGAAAGGGGGGTAAAAAATTCGGAAAAGTAAGTGTATTACACTTTAGAGACAGTCACAATAAACGTAAAATTCAGTGCAAACCGATTTCGGGGTGTTTTCGACCACACGTTGAAATGCATGTTTAACGCTTTTGGAGTTGTCCAAGGTCAACGTAGAAATACGTGTGAAACACTCAGAGGGTTAAGATAATGTGCAGACAAAATTATCAAAATGGAATCAATCCTTAAATATGGATGCTCTCCTATAAACACAATCATTAGCTTCTTAAATTAGGTTCCAATAGTAATCACCGAACATCGTAGGTGGTCTTACCTTTATGTCGGCCTTCCAGTGCAGAAAAATCCTGGTGGAGCTCTCCTCATGTTCGTCGCTTCCAGCTCCCATACTTTCAGGAAAAAAAATTTAAATCAGTTTTCAAAAAAATGAATTTTTAAAGACATTGAACATCTTAAATTTTTGTTATTTTTATCATGCATTTAATTAATTTTTCATATTTAGAATGTCGTTTTTTCCCTCAGAAATGTGTCAAAACATTTTTAAAATCAGTCCAAGCTGCTTTTTCTAAATCACTTATAGTATGTTCAAACTTTTTGTCCTTCATAAGGTGTCTTATTTATGTGCTAATGAAAATTGCCTCCTTAATTTTTGCGTAGCTTAGCAATGGAAACTGTTCTTGAAGGTATTTAAATCCACGCGCTTCTTTATTCATCGCCTTAAAGAAATTCTTCATCAATTTCAACTTTATGTGTAAAAGTGGCAGAATAACTTTCTTTTCATTGATGAGATTAAAGTATTGAATTTTTTTTCACATGGAATGTATCGTTTGCGTTTCTGGCTACTTCTTTTTGATATAATGCTAATGTTTTGTCCTGCTGACCAGCTCGCACAGGAAACAGAATCCTACTTATGTTCAAATTTAACTCTACAATAGAGTCCCACTATTACGGAATAGAGGGAACCGGGTGTTGTCCGAGACACTGAAAATCCGGATGAAACGAAATTTGCCTTAAAATGCACGTAACACAAGTTTTAGGTGTTTCCCTCTCTATATTTTTTTCATAAATACCTCTCAACCTTTCCTTCAGCTTGATTTTAGTTTTATCATTACTGTATACGTAGATTTATGTTTTCACCAACCAGCTATAGTAGGATTAACAAAACTAAACATCTTTATACATAATTAAAATTGAAAATCTATTGATTGTAAAGTACAAAACACTCAGTACATTACTGTTAGTTAAGTTTTTTGAAAAAAGAAATAAACGTTAAATTCTAAACAAAATAAAACTACACTCTAAATTACTCTCACTAAAATTAGCAAATCGTGCTTTTTTAAAAAATCCCATCCAGATTAACCAGATGTCTGTACAAGGGGGACTCTACTGTATTTGAATGTAAAACAGAACTCAATTTATATTTTTAATGTATTTGTTGGGCAGCCTATCAATGTATTTTACCAGAATATTTGGACATTTACTGAGAAACGTATCAAAATTAAATCATTTATTATTTTTCAACAAAACTGATGTTTACATATTTTATTGAATTCCTTTATAATTTTCTTTTGTTATTTGGAATTAAATCAAGCTTTATTCCACAAAATGTCAAGACACTTGAAAACACATAACAATATTAAAAGAATATGTATTTTAGAATTTGAAATGAAGTAATCTATAATTCAGTAATAATTTTAATTCCAAACGAAAGCTTTTAAGTAAGAGTAAAACATTATATAAAACGGTACATAAACACACACATGGACACGACTATCTCGTTTTAGAATTAAAATTTTTAATTGTATATCAAAACGCAACGTCTAGACTATAACTCATTATGGTGGATCTTATATGTTTGCACATTAACTAATTAATTCCATCAACAGAATTACCTTACGAAAATTTAAAAAACACTTAGAAACAGCTATTTTACAACCAAAAAATTTTAATTTATTTACTTGTGTTTTTAAGAAATACTTAACAATAATGTCAAAAAGGTGTTGGGAATTTCACTTAGAACTTCTCTTTTCTTTCCGACACATGAACGTTATCAGGTATAAAACTGAAACGAAATATTATTAGAATCAAACGAATTGAAATTTCCAAAAACTTAATTTTGCGAATTACATTTATTTATCAAAGATGCATAAATGTAAAACTGGCATTCAGCAATGTTCTAATATCATGTGAAATTTCAAACGTTGTTCATATTATTTTATCAAAAATTAAAATCAAAGTGCATCCAATTTTGGGGAAATATTTAAATACAAAAACATTTTCTCTCACATAATGAAAAAGTGATCAAAAATAGAATATAAATTTACAGTTCATTCTAAAATCAAATCAAAATCACTTTAGCAAAAATACTGTATATTTGAATAACACAAAAGAATAATAGAAATACTGTATCGACTACATATGAATAATTTATTAAAATAATGTGCAGACAAAATTATCAAAATGGAATCAATCCTTAAATATGGATGCTCTCTTATACACACAATCATTAGCTTCTTAAATTAGGTTCCAATAGTAATCTCCGAACACCGTAGGGGGTCTTACCTTTATGTCTGCCTTCCAGTGCAGAAAAATCCTGGTGCAGCTCTCCTCATGTTCGTCGCTTCTAGCTCCCATACTTTCAGGGAAAAAAATTTAAATGAGTTTTCAAAAAATGAATTTTCAAAGACATTGAACATCTTAAATTTTTGTTACTTTTTATCATGCATTTAATTAATATTTCATATTTAGGATGTCGTTTTTTCCCTCAGAAATGTGGCACAACATTATTAAAATCAGTCCAAGCTGCTTTTTCTAAATCACTTATAGTATGTTCAAACTTTTTGTCCTTCATAAGGTGCCTTATTTATGTGCTAATGAAAATTGCCTCTTTAATTTTTACGTAGCTGAGCAATGGAAACTGTTCTCGAAGGTATTTAAATCCACGCCCTTCTTTATTCATCGCCTTAAAGAAATTAATCATCAATTCCAACTTTATGTGTAAAAGTGGGAGAATACCTTTTATTTCATTGATGAGAGGAAAGTTTTGAATTTTTTTTCACATGGAATATATTGTTTGCGTTTCTGGCTACTTCTTTTTGATATAATGCTAATGTTTTGTCCTGCTGACCAGCTCGTACAGGAAACAGAATCCTACTTATTTTCAAATTTAACTCTACAATAGAGTCCAACTATTACGGGATAGAGGGAACCGGGCGTTGTGCGATCTACTGAAAATCTGGATGAAACGAAATTTGCCTTAAAATGCACGTAATACAAGTTTTAGGTTTTTGTCTCTCTATATTTTTTTCATAAATACCTCTCAACCTTTCCTTCAGCTTGATTTTAGTTTTATCATTACTGTATACGTAGATTTAAGTTTTAACCAACGAGCTATAGTAGGACTAACAAAACAAAACATCTTTATACATAATTAAAATTGAAAATCTATTGATTGTAAAGTACAAAACACACAGTACATTACTGTTAGTTAAGTTTTTTGAAAAAAGAAATAAACGTTAAATTCTAAACAAAATAAAACTACACTCTTAATTACTCTCACTGAAATTTGCTAATCGTGCTTTTCTAAGAAATCCCATCCAGATTAACCGGATGTCTGTAAATGAGGCACTCTAATGTATTTGAATGTAAAACAGAACTGAACTTATATTTTTAATGTATTTGTTGGGCAGCTTATTAATGTATTTTAACAGAATATTTGGACATTTACTGAGGAACGTATCAAAATTAAATCATTTATTATTTTTCAACAAAAAATGATGTTTACAAATTTTATTGAATTCCTGGATAATTTTCTTTTGGGAATTGGAATTAAATCAAGCATTATTCCACAAAATGTCAAGACACTTGAAAATACATAACAATATTAAAAGAATATATATTTTAGAATTTGAAATGAAGTAATCAATAATTCAGTAATAATTTAAATTCCAAACGAAAGCTTTTAAGTAAGATTAAAAAATTATATAAAACGGTACATAAACACACACATGGACACGACTATCTCGTTTTAGAATTAAATTTGTTAATTGTACATCAAAACGCAACGTCTAGACTATAACTCATTATGGTGGATCTTACATGTTTGTACATTAACTAAATAATTCGAACAACCGAATTACCTTACTAAAATTTAAAAAACACTTAGAAACAGCTATTTTACAACCAAAAAATTTTAATTTATTTACTTGTGATTTTAAGAAATACTTAACAATAATGTCAAAAAGGTGTTGGGTGCTTCTCTTTTTTTTTCGACACATGAACATTATCAGGTATAAAACTGAAACGAAATATTATTAGAATCAAACGAATTGAACTTTTCGAAAACTTAATTTTGCGAATTACATTTATTTATCAAAGATTCATAAATGTAAAGCTGGCATTCAGCGATGTTCTAATATCATGTGAAATTTCAAACATTGTTCATATTATTTTATCAAAAATTAAAATCAAAGTGCATCCAATTTTGGGGGAAAAATCTAAATCCAAAAACATTTTCCCTCACATAATGAAAAAGTGATCAAAAATAGAATATAAATTTACAGTTCATTCTAAAATCAAAATCACTTTAGCAAAAATACTGTATATTTGAATAACACAAAATAATAATAGAAATACTGTATCGACTACATATAAATATTTTTTTAAGAAAATGTTCAGACAAAATTATCAAAATGGAAATAAAAACGGTGCTGTATTATATACTAAAGCATTGTGTAACTTACTAAAACGTATCTATTGAAGCAGGTCCTGAAATTAGGAGTGGAGAAGTCATTAGTAAAATCCTCTAAATACGACGATTTCGCCAACACGACAATTTTTATAGAATATCGATAAAAACAACTGACACGTACATAGTATAATGAGAAAATATGAAAACACCTGCCGGAACGATTGCAGTGAAATTGAGAAAGTACATCGTTTGAGCGAAAATAGTTTTTTCCTTCGTGAGCCACCCAGCTGACCTGGTGGATAGTGAAACGTAACATCCATCCACTTTTTGAGTCATTCAGGCTCAAAAACAGTAGATATGTTCAAAAAGCCTAGTTTCTTTGGCTTTCGGAGAGTTCGCCCATATCTTGACAACTAATCGATGGCATGAGCATCTTTTGGCATGGTAGTGTTGGCTTCTACTTATTTAAACATGAAAGAAGCAACATGAACTATGAATACTCCATTTAATTCAATTTATTTCTTTTTTTTCAAGAAGAATCTATTTGCAACGGAAATGATCAACAAAATTCTAAAAACTACATTTTTCTACTGTAGCCACAAAAAATATAATGTGATGAACAAAATGATGATAAAAAATAAATGCTTTAAATAAAAAGAAAACGATATTTACAAACAAATATTAAATGCTTTAAACAAAAGAAAACGATATTTACAATCAAATATTAAATGCTGCGTGAGCTATAATTCAGCCACTACATTACTCCTCCACCAGTAACTATGTTACGTTACGAAGAAAGGAAATATGAGTAGTGTGACCAACATAAACAATTATTCAACATTGATAAAGTTCAAAAATAGTTAACAACAAATAGTACTGAAAGTCTTCGAAGGTAAAAATGTCTTAAAGTCAGTCCTTGAATCGGACGGGTAAACGAATAGTTCTACCTGTACGAGATTGTTTTTGGGTCAGATCTGGTTTATTATCTGATGTCTGCAACTTGATGTGATCAGTGGTTGTCGCCTTGGAATTGTCCTCAGCTAAAATATAGGCTGGCTTCAAGCGATCTAATGATACATTAACATTTTTCCCTTTTATGTTAATAGTAAAGTATTTATCCTGCCGCTCAATTACGGGAAATGTTCCTTCGTAAGGAGATTCCAATTGCTTTTTAACTCTATCTATACGTTGAAAACGTGAGAGCAGTTTTCTAAGTCTTTATGTACAAATATGTGTCGACTCGAATTTCTATGAGTGGTCCTTGGTCCCACGGTTTCCATTTGTTTCTGGAGGTTATTAGCAAAGCCTTCCGATGCTGTTCGGATACTGGGTTCACTAAAAAACTCTCCAGGAAGTCTGAGACTTTCTCCGTAAACTATTCTGAATGATTGTTATCTTCTTGAATTGCAGTACGCAAACCCAAAAGTACTGTCGGTAACGTGTCAATCCAAGACAGATTGTTGTGAGATTTTAATGCTGTTTTTAATGTTCTATGAAGGCGTTCAACTTTGCCGTTACATGCAGGATGGTAGGCTGTAGTATGTTGCAGCTTAATACCACAGATATTGGACAAAGTTTGCAATGTTTCACTTCTGAACTGAGTTCCGCGGTCGGTAATAAGTTTGTGTGGAGTTCCAAAACGTGCTATCCAGTTGCTATAAAATGCTCTAGCCACAGTGTCTGCTGAAATGTTATCTAAAAGAATTGCTTCCATCCAATTTGAAAATCTGTCGATGCAAGTTAAACAGTAAATATTCCCTCTCGATGGAGGAAGAGGACCAATGAGATCTATATGCACAACACAAAATCTTCCTGAAGGTACTTCATATTCGCCCAATTTTGTTTTAGTGTGGCGATTGATTTTAGCTTTTTGGCAAGGAATGCAGGTTCGAGTCCACAATTGCACATCTTTTTTAATGCTAGGCCAAATGAATTTTGAATTCATCAATTTTATAGTTGACTTAATTCCTGGATGTGATAGGCCGTGAATATGGTGAAAGATTTGTTTTCGAAAAGCTTCTGGAATGTAGGGCCGAATTTTGCTAGTTGAAGTATCACACCATAAGTATTTCCCCGAAGATAGAGGGTACTCCTTTAAATTCAAGGAAGTAATGGTTTGCAAGCTCTTCAGTTCTTCATCTTGAGTTTGTGCATCAGCTATTTGATCGTAATCTATTGACGAAACTTCAGTAACCCTAGATAACGTATCAGCTACAATGTTATTTTCACCTTTTATATATTTAATATCAGTCGAAAACTGAGAGATATAGTTAAGTTGACGAATTTGTCTTGGTGCCGCTTTGTCAAGCTTTTGGTGAAAGGCAAATGTTAAAGGCTTATGGTCTGTATAAATTGTAAATGTTCTTCCTTCCAGATAATGCTTGAAATGTTTAACTGAAAGATATATGCCTAATAATTCCCTGTCATACGTGCTATAATTTTGTTGTGTATCGTTTAACTTTTTAGAATAAAATGCAATTGGCTGCCAAGTTGAGTTTTCATATTGCTGTAACACTGCGCCTATTGCTGTATCTGAAGCATCTGTAAATAATGACAGAGGTAATTCAGAATTGGGAAAAGACAACAACGTTGCATTTGCGAGGTCATTTTTGCACTTTTCAAACTGTTTTTCAGCTTCATCAGTCCATTGGATCTTTCTTTTGTCCTTCTTTTTAGAACCTTTAAGGTATTCATGTAACAAAGCTTGATTCTTTGCTGCGTCTTTTAGATAACGACGATAAAAATTAAGAATTCCAAGAAATGTTCTAAGGTCTTGAACATTTTCGGGTCTTTTGTAATTCATAATAGCTTGAACTTTATCTGGCAGAGGACGAGAACCTTGGGGTGTAATTAGATATCCCAAAAATTCGATTTCTTCAACAGCGAATACAGATTTCGAAATATTTATTCTTAAGCCAAAAGTATTCAATCTTTCTAAAACTAAATTAAGATGGATTTCATGCTCTTGATTGCTTTTGGATGCAATGAGTATATCGTCTAAATATGGAAAAACAAAGTTCAATCCTCTGAGAACTTCATGGATAAATCGTTGGAATGTTGCAGGAGCATTTTTCAAGCCAAAACTCATTACGTTAAATTCATATAAACCGAAAGGTGTGATTATAGCTGTTTTACATTTGTGCTCTTCTGCAATGGGTATTTGGAAATATGCTTTAAATAAATCTATTTTAGAAAATATCTTGGTTTCTTTTAATATTTGATGGAAATCTTCTAACCTAGGTATGGGGTAGCGATAGGGAATCGTCTGAGCATTAAGCTGACGGTAATCCCCACATGGCCGATAGGACCCATCTTTTTTCGCGGCTAGATGCAAAGGACTTGACCATTGCGAATTCGATAGTCGAATTATTTCATTGTTGAGCATAAATGTAAACTCTTCTTTAGCTATCGCTAGTCGTTTGGGATCAAGCTGTCGTGCTTTGGCATGAATAGGTTGACCATTTGTTTCAATAAAATGCTTAACATCATGTTTTATTTCCTTAGGGATAAGATTAGGTCTAGAAATTTCAGGATATTTAAGGAGTAAATTCGAAATTTTTATGGATTTATTCAATGTGCTTATAACGTTATCACTTGAAATAGCAGTTATATCACCTAGCACAAAGAGATTTGTTATCCCATCAATTAATTTTTTCTTATTTATGTCAACAAGTAAGTTATATTTGTGAAGAAAATCAGCGCCCAAAATACCTTTTGTGACGTCAGCAATTATGAATGGAAACTGAAAATCACGACGTAATCCCAAATCCAGATTTAACATCTTTATACCATAAGTTGAAATTTCAGTGCCATTAGCAGCATATAACAGATATTCTGCTTTCTTTTTATTTTGAGACGTAGCTGGAATTATGCTAACATCAGCTCCACTGTCTACGAGAAAACGCAAATTTGATCTTCGGTCACGGACGAATAAACGAAATTTGCGACATTCCTTTTCATTTTCTGCAGCAGAGTTTGTCGCTGAACTTACTGCAGACTTGAGTTTTCCTGATTTTCTTGTGGTTTTTGATTCCAACTGCAAGGAGGTTGACATTCATCCGGAAAGCATTTGGTTCCAAATCGAAAATGGAAGTAACACAATTTCCCTTTTGGATTGAAATCATGCTGCCGGTTACTTCGGCTTCGAGATCGATTACGGAAATAATTTTTATTCCGCGTTCTCGGTCTAGCTCCAGTACGAATACATAATGCAGAAATTTGCTGTTCTAAATTTTTAACTCTATCTAACAATTCGTTAGAGGAATTGTGTTCATAGCTTGTACTGTAAATTTCGGTTTTAGGGCTCATATCGCAAATTTTGTCAGCCATAATCGCCAAACTATCAGTATCTTCTTTACTGACGATTAAGATATTTTTAATAGAGTCTGGTAGTTTTCCAAGCCATAAAGTCTTAATCAAATTTTCAGAAACATCTGATGTAGCTACTGATCTTAATTTTTGTAACAACTGACTAGGCTTTAAATCACTTAAGTCAATACCAGTGATTAAACGTTGAATTCTTGCATTTTCACTCTCTTTAAATAAATTCAAGAGTCTAGTTTTGGAATCCGTATATTTAGTTTGACTATCACTGCGTATGATATCCCATACATTTTCAACAAATTTGGGATCCAATTGCGAAATTAAATAGCTAAATTTCGTTTCTTCGGCAGTGATACCGCTTATTTTGAATTGGGCCTCTACTTGATAAAACCATATTTCCGGTTTATCTATCCAAAATGAAGGAATTTTTACACTCACCTTATGTAACTCAGTTCCATCTGCTTTTCCGCCTTCAATCGACATTTTTTTGTTTGCAGGAACGGGTCACCAATATGTTGGCTTCTACTTATTTAAACATGAAAGAAGCAACATGAACTATGAATACTCCATTTAATTCAATTTATTTCTTTTTTTTCAAGAAGAATCTATTTGCAACGGAAATTATCAACAAAATTCTAAAAACTACATTTTTCTACTGTTGCCACAAAAAATATAATGTGATGAACAAAATTAAATATGATAAAAAATAAATGCTTTAAATAAAAAGAAAACGATATTTACAAACAAATATTAAATGCTTTAAACAAAAGAAAACGATATTTACAATCAAATATTAAATGCTGCGTGAGCTATAATTCAGCCACTACAGTAGCATTCCCCGATATCTCAACAGATGTTGATAGGTGACTGCATTCAACAGAACACCATTAGGCCGGCCAAACTCAGTATGTTGCATTTTCAAACTGAAAACTCTTTGTATTGGTCGAACAATTACAGGAGTTACAGAATTTAAGTTTTAAAGTGCAAATCCTGCCTGCCATACCAGGAATCAATTCAAGAATTTTGCCTGGAAAGCAAATAGAGTCGTTTCTTATTAAAACTTTCAGCAAGAAAAACCTCTCCAACTTTAAGGGTTCGATACGTTTTGTATGATTAATTATTTCCAGTTTTTTTTTATCAAAAACCAATTCTATTACAATCGGACTGTTATATTAACCGATATATCTGATCAATATAGAGCGTGCATGCTCATCTCTGCAATGGGAAAATATTTTTCAGCTTACTTCTTTTTAGCACTTAACTATAATCAAGATGGAAGCTACCAGGTGGATTATTAGTATTCCTTGCACAAACACCGATTCCTGTCAGTCGGTTTTATACTGGATGTACATCTGGTCATTCTCGAATACATTATCAATGTCTTCTGCCATACTTGAAAAAAATAACACAATAATTAGCCAACATATCACAAACTAAAATCACTGTTTAAATACTTTAAATTTTTTACGTATTTATTAAATTTTTAAAATATTAATTTTACTTAACATACTATGTACCTTTACTATTAGTATATTTAATCGACAATAATAATTACATCTGAATTTATCATAATGAAAATGTTTTGAACTGACAAAAGTATATTATAACTTAAGTAATATCGAGTAAATTTGATGCTAAATACCTAACTAATATGAAGTGCAAATGAAAAATATGTAATATTAATTTTTCAAACCAACATAATCTATGCTTGTTTTCATTTCAAAAAAGAAAACAAGAATAGTTTAACACATGTTTTATTTTTATTTTCCTGTAAAGATTAGTTAAAAATACCTTTCTCATATACTAAAAATGTCTCCGAAATATCGGAGATCAATTTGAATGGAACAAGAAATATTTAATAAAAATGTGTGAATTATGAAATACAAACCGACAAATT
>BGPR01034292.1:0-10921 GCA_013235015.1 Araneus ventricosus
ATTGTTTTGGAATAACGTACTCTGTACTGCTTTTCTACATGTCATTATCGCGGGAAAATCAATGTGTATCTTTTGTTTTGATTTTGTTTCAAAACTTTTTCGTGTTATTGTGGGCGATTTTTTTTTCATGTTTTTGAAGTCCTGATTCCACGGGCAACGCCGTGCGCGTTCTGCTAGTTAACTAATAAATAGGAATAAAAATTTAAATTGTCTGGAGCAAATGTAGCGTATCGACCTGTTTTAGTGGAGCAGTCTTCATTTAAGAGGTTGTTTACCATGCTGTGCACACCTCTCTGATCTTGAGATAAATCACAGTGCGTGGGTGCATTTTCTTACAAATTTCTTTAAAGAGGAAACGATCATCGAATGTAAAGCTTGCGGCGTTCTTTGGGATTGCGAGAATTCTAAACGTGATCCACTTAACACATTGATGACAGTATGTTGTGGAAACTATATTGTCTTAATTCCCGCATATTTTTTAAAGTCATACAGTCGAACCGCGATATAGCGAACCTTGGATATAACGAACCTTCAGTTACAGCGAACCTTTTACATGGTCCCAACTGAAGCCCTATGTTAATAATGTATTTTCATACGTTTACAACGAACAGCAAACGCTAGAGACTCGGTTATTGCAAACTGAAAATTTCTAAAACTTCAAACTTTTCACGTGCCCAAAGGGACATTATTTACTAATTGTGCTCAAGTCAACCCAACTTCTACAAGAGTTACCCCTTTTGCATGAAATATTCTGGTACAGAGACCACATTCCTCGCCTATTGTACCTTTGTTAGAAACGCTGCTTACCCCATGAGTGAGACAAAGGAACAATATGCCAGGCTCTTTACAGTTTCTGTCTCCCCTCCTCCCCCCGGTGGACACCTGGCCTGGTGTCAACCAAGGAAGGGGGGGGGACTTTCTGGTCAGACGACCTAGGAGCAATCACGTGTTTTCTCTGCAATTTTAGTTTAATTGCTTGTCATTCAGTGAACTTTGCAGTGACCATGTCTGACGTTGGCAAGCGAATTATTTAATACTTTATTTGTCCCTAATTACTAATGAAAATATTATGTCATTAAAAAGTTTATTATAGAAGTAGTATCTTAGCATGTTAGGGCATTTTCTTTTTGCAACCTCGGTTAAGCAGCAAACCTCGGTTAAAACGAACTTCTGAGTCGGTCCGTTGAGGGTTCGTTATAGCGGGGTTTGACTGTATAATGATGAATTGCTAAAAGACACGAATTAATGTCTTCTGTCACAGACAGTCAAATAACCGAAAGACGTCAACTCGCGTCTCCCATTTACAATGCGTTAAATTTAATTTGGATTAGAATTCTTAGTGATTACATGATTAAAAAAATTAGGAGAGAGTCGCCAAATTTGGACTGGCGCCTAGATTGGACTAGTATTATAACTTCAATTCTTTTTCTTTCTTATTTTTCTTTTTTGGGGGGACGTAAAATAGACAAATTATGTTGTAACGTTGCAAATGTGGCGTATGAAAGCACTTTTAAGAGAAAGCGTTACATGGTTACAGTTAGGGACCAAGTGTTTAGGTTTAAGTTTCATCAATTAATTATTTGAACAAAAGACCAAAAGACCTTACGCTGTTCTGAATTAAGCAGGAAAATATGTTATTATATCCTCAGGTGGGCTGTGGCTCTACGTCAGCACATTCCATGTGTTTGGAAAGTTGCATCGTCATAACATTAGGATGTGGGGCTCTGAAATCCCAAACATTTCAGTCGAACACGAACAAGACATCCCCAAACTTAATGTTTGGTGTGATCTTGTGTGAGGATGGGAAAAACCTACGGATTTAAACCGAAAACCGTTTTTTATTTGTTTCGGTTAACGGTTTTTTTCGTTAATTTTTTGTCCAGGTTATAACCGGTTATTTATTTTAAATACAGTAACCGTGTAAAAAAACCGGCAAAATCAACTATCACAAAATAGGCTCGATTTCAGGTCCGAGTTATGAAGTTTTGAATTTCATCATCTTAGGCCAATAAACGGCCACCGCTTCCTCGAGGCGGACATTGAGATGGTCTAAAATAGTCATAGTCGAGCTTTCATAACTGGGTGACGTTTGGTCGCAAAAGAGTGGAACATTTTGTTTAAAATTTCAGTGTGCCAAAAATATTTTAATAAATATGATTGATAGAACGGGGGAATGTTTAAAAATTTAGACATAGTTATTTTTTTATTATTATACATATAGACGCAAACCAGGTGTCGATTCAGGTTTTTTTAGGGGCCCATTTTTGTGAAAAAAAATTATTTTTGTAAAAAATGAAAATATTTTTGTGAAAAATAAAAATATTTTTGTGTAAAAATTTTTTATCATGTAAAACCTTCACTTTTAGCTGTCATATTTCTATATTTTACGTTTAATATCAAAAGTGTTTCATTGAACCAAATATATGCAGTCATTTGATATAATACTGGGAAAAAAAATACTCGTATTTATATTTTGCGCAATGCCTCATTCAAAAACTTAAAAAAAAAGGACCGTTTTTATGAAGTGGAATTTTGTGAAGGAGCCTCAAAATGACCTAAATTTTCGCCTGGATGGACCCATGCAAACAACACAAAATGCTGTTATTTACCTCTGTACTTTCTAATTTCTTTTTTTGTATTTGTATACACTACTTACCTAGTGTATTAATTACTCATTGATTATTATTTTTTATTGTATTAATTATTTATTTATAATCATTACTTATTGTATAAATACTTACTTGCTGTATATTATTATTAATAAAAAATGTTGTATACAATAGTTTTTTTAAAAAACAGGTTATTTTGAATGGTTTTAACCGACCGGTTAAACCGGAGGTGAAAAAATCCGGTATAACTGAAAACCGGTTGTTTTTGCAATAACCGCCATCCCTAGTCTTGTGGTTTTTTACACGACGTTGTAAGGGGGGTCCATTCTTCTTTGTGGAGAAGACAATTAACGTTTATGTATTTCGGAATCTTCCTGAGTTGTACGTTATTCCACAATTTGAACATTTACAGCCAAATGTTTTATTTCAGCAAGGCGGTGTTCCCCCTCACTGGACATGTCCTGCCGTGAATTACTTGATAGAAAATTTGCCGAACGATGGATAGTGGAGGACCGATACCTTAGGCTTCGAGATCGCCCGACTTAACTCCACTGGATTTCTTCTTGTGGGGTTATGTGAAGCACATTTTTTAAAAAATCAAACACCTGTTAAAACATTAAGAACATTCTGAAAAACATTTTAAAAGAAAGGATATAGTTAGCAGTCTTCACTGTTAGAACGCAAATGTTAAAAAGCACTTGGGATGAAATGGAGCGTAGACTGGACATCCTTCGTGCTACTAAAGGATCTCAACGTAGAGCAACATTGAAGGTGCTGCAAAAAAAGCTGCTAGGTTTCTTCATTCTTTAACCACAAACTGTATTTCATTTCACATTTTCGTATTCTTGTTTAGAATAATAAAGATCTTTCTTGGACACTTGGTCTAACTAATTTGTTTTTCTCCATTCGGTTTTGACGTGAAAACGTCTTTCCGCTCGTTGATAGTCGATCCAACTTTCTTGTGAGACAAAATACCGTCAGATTTGAATCGCTAATAACTAAGAGACTAATAATGCGAAAAGAATGGTTGACCCCAAGACGGATAGATCACATCTGTAACAGTTTGTCGCATAGTATTTGTTTTGCCTGTGACGTCATCGTACCAGTGTAGGCGCATGCGCGTGGTTGATACGAATTTGCTTTATGTAAGGTTATAAACAAGTGTAGCGTGGAAACGCGTTTAGCTTAGAGGTTGATTCTGGTGTCATTTTAAAGAGCCTGAGGAGTATTACTATGACCCAAAGTGAGACAATAAAAATATTTGTCAGAATATAATTAAAAATCGGTATGAAATTCAAATTTCAAACTCCGCGTGTTTTTTGATTATATCATGCAGAGTTTTCTTTCGAATTGTACGAAACTTACAGAATACTTGACAATACGTAAAAGAAACATTGTGTTAAAATTTGAATTCAAAAATTTGAATATTATGGGAAATATGAGCATTTGTAGTAAATAATGTTTTACTGCGCATACTCGAAATTTCTGTGGCAGCTTGTGATTTATCTATTCTGTAACCATTATACTATTCTGTGTAAATATTGCATTCAAACGATTGATAATTAAATTGCATATTAATACGAAACACTTGTCTTATGATTTTATCCCGAAGTTTTCACGAAAAGTCTACAGCGCGGACCCGAACTGCGCCGTTCTTATGTTTTTCTTTGGTAGTCTTTGTGAATATTTCAAATTTTTATACTCGTGTAATGACGTGAAATGTTGTATAATTCATTTATTAGAAATACTTTCATTTTTTTCAGTTGTATTTTCGAAATCACCATTTTGTAGTGTCAATACTAATTGAGTAGTGCGAATTTCGAAAAAGGTTTCTGAAAGTTTCAGTGCGTATACGTCGGAAAGGAAGCCTAATTTTGTTAATACGTTCAAAGGCGGATTTATTACTGAGATATTGGAATGGCTCTCGGTGCCAGCCGCTTTGTCCATAATTCAGTTCATGCATCCGGAATTTCTTATCGGAGACAGTTTGGGAAACGGAAATTCATCTTCGTCTAAGATGACATTATAAGGTCATATTGTACTGAGGAAATAACTTGTACGCAGCTGGACGGAGAAATTTCGTAACGAGCATTCTTGCTTGCAGACGTTGATGTAATCAATTGTTGGATTTTATCCATCTTAGTAGTCAGTTCTTGCTAATGCGAAATCAAAAAGATGCGTGCAATTGCGATGCATTATCAGAATTCAGCATTAGGCATGAAAATATTTCAGGTGGAGAAAGGTTTTTGAATTTTAATTCATTCGGTGTCTCTTTCTACTTTCTCGTATCCGAAGTGTACAAAGAGAAAGTATTGTAATCGTCAACAAATTCGAAATCGAGATTTTGACGAATCTCCACGTTTTAGACCTCCCCGAGTCTGAAAAGCACTATTTTGGAATCATGTCTGTCTGTGTGTGAACACGATAACTCGAAAACTATTAGAGCTACGGGGATGAAATTTGGTATGTGGTCTTTAAACATAATTTGTAGGTTTCTATCATATTTTGGACAAAATTCGTCAACGGGAAGTTTGTCTGTATGTCCGAAGTCATGTGAACACTATAACTCAAAAACTTGAATAGATTGAACCCCTAGATGGATAAAATTTTGTTCACAGTTTTATCGTCGTGAATGTAGGTCCGTATCAAATTTTGGGCCAAATCCGTCAAAGGGTTGACTATCTGTCGGTCTGTATAATTTACTATTGAAACCAATCCGTTATCTCCACGCGCATGCGTACAGAAGCAATCGTCTGTGCTCCCGAAAGGAGCGAATTACGTCAGTTTGTCCTTGAGACGGCAAGAGTGAAACCTAGCAGTGTGCGATAGATATGCGTTTTAATCGGCAGGCATCGCTTTGAATTTGATTCTTTACCTACATATTTTTCAATCACTATAATGAAAAACCTTCTGATAGTCATTGGATTCTGGATAACAGTTGGTTCGAATTTTTTTAGCCACTCGGGGGAAGGAGAAACGGCATCTTTTTGGGGAAGTATGCGAGAAAGTTGAGGGGAGAACACTCCCGCTGGTTGCAGAGGTCACTACAGTGTACTAGGACAATTTCTTTACGACCTCAGATCTGTACGTCAGTGGCAGGTCAAATGTATACATTTTAGGTCATTTAGAATTGTGAACTTCGCCCGAGGTCAAAGTACATAATTCTGCGCTCCCCTGCCCTTCAACCAGGGATGTAACGAATATTCTTCAACTATTTGGTATTCGGCCCTTTCGCCAAATACTAAACAGATATTCGGCCGAATAAATTCAGGGTAGTAATTTTTTTAAAAATTTTGCTTATAAATGTATTTAATAAAGAATATTGCAGAATTACTCTTAAGTACATTTATTAAAAAAATCCCCTAACATTTACCCAATTTTAAGTTGCATTGTACATAAGTGTATTTAATGATATTGCGTATCATTTATAATTGTAAAGTCTGAAATTATGGTGCAAAAGCAATAATGGGGAACTTCATCATTTTTTAAAAACGCGTGAAAGCAATCAGTATTAATAGAAAAAAATCATTCTAATTTCAAATATGCAAGTGAAATTTGACATAAAAATTTATTTATTTAAATATTGAGGGCGAAAGATGCACTGAAATAGCAGGAGTAATGATGCAATCCGAAACGCACTCTCATTGGCCGAGTAGATTTTGACGTCACATGTGCCTTCCTTCGCATACTTCTCTTTCACTACATTTTATACCTTTCTTTGTACAAACGCCTGTTTTAATTACAGGCGTTTGTACAAAGAAAGCAAAATCTCTATAGCGAGCGAACGGGAGCTCTCCCCTGCTTGGGCACATGTGACGTCAGACCCGCTTCGAGCCAAAATGGATCTTTTTTCCCGCGTCATCCGAAGGGCGAACTTTGATTGCAAATATGAAAAAAACAAAACTGCCTAATTTTTTTTAAAAAATGTTACTGTTCATTTTGGAGCATGTTCAATCGATTAGAAAAATAATAACAAAAAAATGCTGCATTTCCCCATTGTCCCAGCATTTTCAGGAAGAAGACTCTTCTGTTTGGTTTCATACATATATATTACGGCCTTCAGAAACTGAGCACTCGCTATATATTGTGCTTCCAGGAGCTGAAAGATATTTTTTTGCTAAGTTTGCAAATTTTGAAATTTTTCCCTCTCCCGCCCCCACCAATTAAGTGGACATTCCATCTTAGCTATTAGAATTTTTTTTAAAAATTAAAAATAGGAATTTACTTCTAATAACTAATTTCCTCTGAATTTTCTTTTATGTTCGTTATTGCCATGTTCTGCAATGATATGACTTTTTTTAAATTTCTGTTTAGCAAGTCCAAAATGAGGAGGGTTTCTCGCATTTTATTATTGGAATTAAGATGCATTATTGTATAGCGACGGATTCGGAAACCCTCCGCACCTTTGCGCATGCGCCGAGCGGAGTTATTTTCATCAAAATAGGGGGAAAGCGAAGAATGGAAGGGTGATGTTTGCATTTTACTGAGCGTGATCTAACAAAGGACTCCCGAAATGCGCTCAAATGACTCATTGCCCGACACCCCTTTCCGGTGTAAAATCGTCCAAAAGCGGTGGTCTCGGAATCCGTTGCTGAACAGTTGGTACAGTGAAATGCTAAGAAAAGCATGGGGTGTGTTTGGGGTTAAATGGATAGCTCACGGTAAAGATAGCAGGCTGTATTAAAATTGGATTTATTTGTTGAGATAGCAAGAGCTCGCACTCACAAAGTTACACAGCACAACAGCACAAGGGGGAGAAGCAAGGTCAATCCGGGCATTTTACCCGGGGGTTGTAGATTTGAACTGGGGGTGGTTGCCAGGGGCGGGCAATTTCGCCTTTGTCAATGTGTACAAAAATCAAAAGTAAATATGAGCTCACAGTATTAAACAGGGTGTTATTGCTTTTGCTGCCTCAGAATTTGTGTAAACGATTCCTATCGGGTCAGATCTTTTCTTTCATCGAAGAAGAGATCACTTCTTCTTCACTTTAAACAAATAATTGAAAAGGAAATTTTTTATATGGTAATGTTGCACAGTTTCAGTGCAATCTGTGTTTAGCTGTTTAAAACTTTAGATATTTGCAAACAAATGAAATTTAAAAAAATGTTTAAAATATATAAACGCTTTTCCAGAATTATTTTGCAATAAATTATCTAACAGCTGCGCCTCTCCAAAAAATCACTGAAATTTCATTAATGACAACTGACAAAGTATGCAAATTAAACAACGATCAAAAAGATTTTAAAACGACAATTGCTTTTAGAGTACTTTATTACTAATTACTGTTATTTTACAGGAACTTCTTTGTGCATTCTGTTGATTTTTCATAAGCCATGACGTTTTCATGTTTTGAACTCTCAGAAATATATGCTATCTAAAGAAGATACCGTTCCCTAAGTAACAATGATAATCGTTACTTTTGTAGCGAGTGAGTTGCCACAATCCTGAGAAGTTGCCAGCTGATCTCAAAATCACGTGACGACGAGGAGTCACGCGATCTCTACTACTGTTTTAGTTTTCATTTATTTATATTTTCAAATCTTTGTTTAATATATATTTTTCAGTACTATTCATAATTATATTAGGCACAGTAATATGTTTTAACGTAGGACTACGTTCCTCCCATTGGGGTCTCAGGAAGGAATTTGATTCACACGCCAAAACGCCACAAAAAACATTGTATGGGAGATCCTCTATATCTCGGTAATTACATGTGTTAAAAACATAACTAATGTCTTATTTTAGAGATAAACGGTAACAACAGAAGTTACAAAAAAAAAAAATGAAAATCGGAATTGTAGTTCAGCGACTGCTGAGTCGCAAAGTTGGGCAAAAATGCGCGTGAATTGGTGACGTCACACGCATGAGGTGCGCGCGCACAATTGGCTGACGCTCTAGCTTGCCACGTTTCCGCGAGCGAGATTTCGTGATTGAGTTGAAAATTTTTAAATTTTAGAGATTTTCATGAAGAAGCATTTTGGTTTGAACATGGTGCCAGCAAATTATCCTAGTACTCTGGGGAATTCATATATTGATTCAATTTTTACAAGGAACTTTAGTCCCGAATTATTAAATTGTGTATGTTAGTTTTCATATCATTGACCGATCCTGCACAGAATTGTAACATATACACGCACGATTGAAGAATTCAAATCAAAAGAATTGACATTCTAATATGTTTTATTAAGGAATAAAACAATTTACATTGTAACCTTAGTTACATTTTATTTCGCTAATTTTCCATACACTAGTACTTCATCGAAACAAAAGAGAATCGCGAGTAACAAAGAGAGTCCGAGAAGCTTCGAGAAACAACCAGCGGGAGTGTTCTCCCCTAAACTTTCTCGTATACTTCCCCCAAAAGGTGCCGTTTCCCCTTCCCCGCGTGGCTAAAAAAATTCGAACCTACTGTTATCCAGAATCCAACGACTATCAGAAGGTTTTTCATTATAGTGATTGAAAAATATGTAGGCAAAGAATTCAAAGAGATGCGTACCGATTAAAACGCATCTATCGCACACTGCTAGGTTTCACTCTTGCCGTCTCAAGGACAAACTGACGTAATTCGTTCCTTTAGCGTGCACAGAAGATTGCTTCCAGTACGCATGCGCGTGGAGATAACGGATTGGTTTCAATAGTAAATTATACAGACCGACAGACAGTCAACCCTTTGGCGGATTTGGCCCAAAATTTTATACGGATCTACATTCACGACGATAAAACTGTGAACCAAATTTTATCCATCTAGGGGTTCAATCTATTCAAGTTTTTGAGTTATAGTGTTCGCGTGACTTCGGACATACAGACAAACAGACTTCCCGTAGACGGATTTTGTCCAAAATTTGAAAGAAACCTACAAATTATGTTTAAACACCACATACCAAATTTCATCCCCGTAGCTCTAATAGTTTTCGAGTTATCGTGTTCACAGACAGACAGACATAATTCTAAAATTGTGTTTTTCGGATTCAGGGAGGTCTAAAACGTGGAGATTCGTCAAAATATCGAGTTGGAATTTTTTGACGACTACAATACTTTCTCTTTGTATACTTCGTATACGAGAAAGTAAAAAAGAATCGCGAGTAACAAAGAGAATCTGAGAAGCTTCGAGAAACAAAAGAGTATCGCGCGTAACAAAGAGAAATCGAGAAGTTTCGAGAAACAAAAGGGTAACGCGAGGGAAGCAGTCCTCTGCCTTTAACATCAGTGGCTGTTTGAAAAAGACAGCCTCCCGCCATTTTTTTTTAAATGTTGATAATCGAATGATTATACCTTCGGTTTGTCTTCATAAATTAACTGATAAAAGCAACATCATAAACGCAGAATCAGGAAAAATTTAATCAGTGATTGTTGAAAGCACAGCTCTAATTAGCACGGTGTATAACTATATTATAAACTCGTGGTAAAAATGCGCACTTTCATTAAACTGATGCGCTGCAGTCGGACTGTTTACCCGACCTTTATTGCGACCCGTTTGTTTTAGCTTTGCATCATCCGATTAAAGTATACGTTCATTTAAACATCTAGCTATGCGCTAGCTAAATGAGATTGGATCGAGTTTTTACTGAAATTCTTAATAATACGATATAATGTATGATTTCTATATAAATCGAGAGAGAAAATGAAATTTACCACCACAGCTATTGTTCAGCAACGGATTCGGAAACCCTCCGCGCTTTTGCGCATGCGCCGGGCGTAGTTACTTTCATCAAAATAGAGGGAGAGTGAAGAATGGAAGTGCGATGTTTACATTTTACTGAGCGTGATCTAACAAAGAACTCCGGAAATGCGTGACACCCCTTTTCGGTGTATAATCATCCAAAAGTGGTAGTCTCGGAATCCGTTGCTGAACAGTATCAATTTTTCATTCGATATTTATTAATAATTTTACATTCGAAACGAAATTTTTGAAAACCAGTTTATTTTGGAAAATCTAACTTGTGTCATTTTTGTTTTTAGTCTTTTAGAAATTCAATAATTAAAAAAAAATGTTGCTGAACCGTATATATATTACCAGAAGTTAGAAATTCTGAATAATCATCAGCTCTTAAAGATCAATTCTCAATTGATTGGTAGTATCGATTCTGTTCGGAGTTTTCAGTTAGAGATATTTAATACAAAACTTGCGTATAAAACGTTTATACTTCTCAGTGAGGAAGAAAAAAATTCATGTATAAGCATTCACTGAGGGTGGTGGGTATTGTTTCAAAGTGCGCACAACAAACATGTAGATAACTGATAAAGAATATTTCTAGTTTGATACATTTAGAAATATTTTAAGGTATATTGTAATTTGACAGATAATAATTTAA
>BGPR01034293.1:0-16552 GCA_013235015.1 Araneus ventricosus
GAATAATTATAAAATATAGAATAATAATAGAATGCATGCTTAATACAAGCATTCTATTATTATTCTTGCTTACATACTTGCTTAATTATAGAATACATTCTATTCCTGTTGTGTGCAAAGATGACGTAGACAGTTCTCTCATGACAACTTAACACACTTAAATTCGGTAAATTATTATAATTTCTTTTTTTAGTATGTACTTACACTAAAAACCGACAAATGAAATTGAGAAAGATCAAATGGACTCTCAAAGAGCTATTCACACTGTGCGGTTTCAAAGCTTGAACTGATATAATTATGAAGCTGAAAATTTAATTTCTTTTCTTCTTGTTGAGGAGTTTTGGATAGATATCACTTACAAAGCAATTATGTTTTACTTTGCTTCTTTAAGAGAATGGTTAGTTTGAAATCATTTAAAATTTAATCTATATTAAATTTTCCCATATTACTTTGTTTATGGAAGTCATTCTTATAAATCACAGTTTAAATCTTTTTTTTTTCCAAAAAAAGCTATCTATTCAGTTCCGTACCTTCCATTTTAATTAATTTCGTTGGATAGATTTAATTCAAAATAGCTAATGCTAAAAATTTTAAACGTGAAAATTAAATGCAGTTTAAATGAATTATTAAAATTATTATTAATTATTTAATTATTTAAATTCATATTAGAGGGCGAACCAGCAACTCACCGAAAGCAATGCATAAGTTATAAATTAATATAAGAAAATAGCTCAAGTACAGAAATAGATGCGTAATATATGTTCAGATATGTCTGGTAGGCCCTCTGAAACTCATGAAAGGATACATGCTGAAATAAATGAACAATTGTTAAACACGAACTTTTAAATACGTATTAATACTGGTTTTAATTCGATCAATTATATTCTCATAAAAAATTCATGCAAACTTTATTTCTAGAAATTTCCTATCTTTTTGAAAAATGAATATAAATAAATAACGTAATTTAACTGAAATATGTGACCTTTCGCTCTAATGAGTAACTAAAAATTAATAAAAAAATAAGTTACTTAGATTTTTAACTTCATCAGAAACCTATTTTACAAAGCTTCAAAACTTCTTAAAAATTGGAAGTATTTTTCAACATCTCAAAGCAATTATAATCGTCAAAACATAACTAATAGGTCTTTATACTACCATGTAAATTTATGAATGTTTTCAATTTATAAATACATAAATAACAAATTGTGACGTTTTGACCCTTATTTAGAAAAATACATCTGCCCTTAAATAAAAGATTTGTAATTGTCTAAAATTTTCAAAAATATAAAGAACTAAAACACAATTATTATGTGCTTTTATTAGCATGTAAATGCTTATAATATCGTAATTAAAATTAATTTAATATATATTTGTAAATTTTAAAAAATGGAAAGGAATTGGGGAAAATTTTCTACTACCTTTCACCTTATTATCAGTATTTGTAAAAAAAGTAAGGGTATTTATTAATGTAGTATAACCCCAAGAATCCAAAATTTCTGATTATGCGAACATATATATATATATAATTTTCTGAAAACTTTACAGAAAAATGAAGGAAAAATAACAGTTACGAATCCGAAACAAAACTAAAAAAAAAGAACTGGAATTGTTCTTCAAGAGTGAATGAGAATATTAGTGAGTAGAAAAAACTCAGATATTTTCTTTTTACCCTCAACTTGTTTACCTATGTACCGTAAGAATTGCCGCCTGCTCTTTCCGTACACCTTCACAGAGCACAAAGAGTCAAAATCTACTGCATTTGGTATATCAAGAGCGTTTGCCCTTAGCTAAAACTAAGAAAACAATACTTTATAATCCAAGATGTCCCTCTCTTTTCCAGTCCCCGGTCCCTTAAGCTATGTTAGCCATCCATTTTCTAACTGGACAAAATGATATAATATAGAGTAAAGGCCTCCTGTTAAATCTCAAAAGCTCGATTGATTTTCTTTGGATTATCATTATACAGATGATTCGTTCATTCCCTAGACAGTATTTCAAATAAAACATTTGCCAAATTATATGCAGATATTTTAAATAGAATTTTAGTTATCGTGTTTGAAAAATGGAAAACCCCATTTCTATTAAATTAATTTAAAATTTTTGTTTTTAATTTACAGTAAGAAGTTCAGTGGATTTTTCTTCAATAATCACCAGTTTATTAGGCTATTCATTCTTTTTCTCGTAGGTGTATGCTTTCGATCAAAAAGAAAACGCCATATTCTTCTTTTAGAAAACATTTATGCAATTTCAAAAGGTTCAGTCATCCAGGCTTTAATCATAGAATTTTAATTTGCAAATTAAAATTTTCTACTAAGAATAAAAGGGAACGAGTCTATGTGTTTGCGTCTGTCTTTTCGCGCTTTACAGGATAGATCATTAGCCGTAGATTTACCAAATATAGCACTAATATATTTTGGAGAGAAAGAATGTGCACCTCAGTGTGATTTTTGATGAATTTTAATTACAATCTTAATCAAAAAGTAAGCAAAATGTTGGCGTTTTCTGGTGATTGTTAAATTTAGATACAGTTGCGTCCCATTTCAAAGCAACGCGAATGTCATTTTGAGAAAGAAATCGTAATTATGAACCGTGGTCAGATGACGAGGACAACACCTGACGCATGCCCCCTCCAAACTTCCGCACCACATCAGCGAGTGGACATATGGCCCCAACGGATTTAACGTGCACCATATCAGCCGGCTTTTTGGTGATAACTTCCGAAAATGTTGTTGCTCACAAATAATTTTTACTTCTTAAATATTATATTAATCAGAATAATATTAATATTATTCAGAATTTTTTTCAGAAGAATAAGAATGTTTATATGCTTGAATTGCAAATACTTCTAAATTCAGTGAAAAATGCTTGTTTTTAGTAAATATTTCAAAAGCAGCATTTACATTATGAAATGTTCTACCTTCAAGTTTCAAAGTTATTCGTCTCATTCTGAACCTTGCGAAATTGAAGATGGATATACTCAAACGAACATAAATAATGAACATTTGGATTAATTAATGTTACTCTTTTCTTTAAAATACATAGTGAGATATACTAGGCATTCGCGATGTTGTGAACAAATGGTCTCAATTAAATTTCTGTAAAATAAAGTTTAAACCAAATTTTGATTTAAAGGAAACCTCCATAAGATTTATTTACTTTTCATAAAAAGAATTTTTTCTTGATATAAATTTCTGTATTTCTTTTATTCATGAAATTTGTTTTATTTATATATTATTAATTCTTTGTCCTGTTCACTATTCCCTCTCACTATTTTCTAAGTTCTTTGATCTTGCATGCAATACAATCTTCCAATTTTCAGTTAAAAATAAGGTTAATAGAAAATGTGTATTTCACTTCTCAATGAGCAAACTTGCATATGCAATATGAAAATATTTGCTTTTTTTAGTCGGCAAAGTTCATCAGTATAGTTAGCATTTTGTTTCATATTATTGTAGAAAAAGATTTTTTATGCCGTCTTAAAATTTAAAAAAAATTCTTTTCAATGATACTAATTTAATTGTCGTACATTTTCTTTCCTTAATTTTGACAATTTTTTTAGAATTTTGTTTATGTAGTATTTTTAACAATACATTTCATCGCAGTAAAATTAAAACGGTTCATTGCTTCTACAGATAATTCAATCGCTTTGTTTTCTTTAATTGCTAAAAGCTATAAAATGTAGATTCTGTTTATTTTTTCATATTCTTTGCAATCATAAATAGTTCTTCAGTTTTCATTTCATTTCAATAAATTATTTTGTATAATCTATAAACGATCTCCTCCATATTTTAATGTTAGAATCACATTCGCATTTTTCATGAAGCGAATGTTTCTAAGTATCAAACGAATGAAAGCGTTTCAAGCCGTGCTATTGACCTCAATACCACAAAATAATTTGGTGAGGGGAAATAAGCAGAAGTCTGGAAGACATCTGAATGCGTTACAACTCTTGCGCCTTCTTTGGGAGGAGGCGTCGAGTGTTTCGTGACCCCCGTAGGTGACCCCCTCTGGGTTTAAGGGTTACCGAAGGAACATCAACCAATCACAGATTTGTCCGCCAAACGTCCGGATTATTCGCGCCGAATGATGCAGGAAAACGAGTGAGATATTCCACAACATTATTCTTAAAATATTGGCCATTTTTTCTGTGATTATAGGGTAATCATCATTCTCCATATTTTTGATTTAAACACTAGGGGCTCTGGTCTTATAATAGGGCCGCGTTGGCCTTAGTAGTAAAGTCACGGTTTCGGAGGGGTCCGTGTTCGAAAACCGATTCCGCTGAAGGTTCGCTGTGCTTGTGGATCTGGTGCGTGTAAAATATGATGTGGGTCAATCGTTTTCCCACATGTGTGTTGAGGAAATTTGGAGAGGGAGTTGTCAGCTGTATATGTGCGAATCCTACATATTAGTAAGAATGAAATTATTACTAATAAATTAGTAGAAATTAGTAGAAATTGCTTCTCATTGGCTCTCATAGTCACGTGACTTGGTTTGCTTCTTAATGATGTCATAGCACAGAGCTGAAACGAGATTTTAATTATTTTGCCTTCTGCTATCGCATAATGGAAAAATTAAAACTACCTTCTAATTATGATTATTTGGATGTTTCTCAAGAAAATGATGAACACATTTTTTGAATGAAACAAATAAGGGACGAACCTTATGCATTTGTAATTAGGGGAGAGTGGAGTAAAACGGGATAGTGGGGTAAAAACCGAGTATCCATGATTATAGCGCTATGATTTTTCCTATATAGCAGACAGATACTGAATTACACTCTACTAGTCAAGAAAAAGGAACAGTCATAGTGGCGTACTGTAGCTGTTGAACGCACTGCATCTGTGAATGTTTATTTGCTTTCAGACGTCAACTCGCTGATGTACGTTTAATTTTAAACTGTCCTTACTTAAAAACCATTACAGTTATTAAAATATATTTAGCCCAGCAAATTATATGTTTGCTAAGGATTCATACCCTATTAAACAATAAGGATTTACTTTAATAATTTTGCGGTTCCATATCGTTTTTCACAACTTCCGCATACGGGGTGAAACCGGGTACTCCAAGTGGCGTAATGCCGGGCCCGTCAATATTGATGATTACTCTGATAATGACGATAAAAACACTTCAGACGTTGATTGTTTATATTTTAATGATATATTTACTAATTTAAATAAGGAAGAAGGGTTAATCGAATGTAAAAAAATGTCTTAGCTGTGCCCACGAAAGCTGCAGTGGCTCGGAGGAAGAAGAAAACTGCTTTACATGTGAATTTTGCAATTAATATTCTTAGACATATAAAATAAAAATGATCGCATATTTTCCAAGAAAATCAAGTTTCCCTAATTTCCTAAAACTTTATCATTTGTAACTGGTTTTACTCCACTAGTGGGGTAAAGTAGTTAGAATAGGTTAGTTTGAATCATTGATTAAAAAGTAATGTATTTGTGTCATTTCTGGAAATATATATTGTACTCCGATAAACAATGAATATTTTAATAAAATTTGACAAGATCTATATCGAATATTTTAGCTCCAACAGGCCTTCGAACATTAGCTACCCAGTTTTACCCCACATTTCTCCTATTTCTATACATGCGATGACTTTTTCTTTAGATAATTAATAATGTAAATATTTACAGAAACGTCATTTAGAAACAAGCCATGGTATGTGACGCTGAGAGCCAATTACAAGCGACCTCATCCCCTACTATGAAGAATCCGTAAATATGCATGTAAGTTCAGGTTTCGTCCTCGTCCACTGACCGCGGTTCAAAATAACGAGGTCCGTCTCAAAATATAATACATTATATAACGTTAATATTATTAAATGAAATCCTGAAGTTCTTTATAAACAGCTGACAAATGCCTTATTGGCAAGTAAACTAACAAATATATACATATAACAAAATTAAAAAGGCGAGTCATAAAGGAAATGTGCATCTTGGAATTCAGGAAGGCAATCTGGCACACGATTTCTATGATTACACATTAATTTCTGATTTTCCGAAATATGTTCTTAGGTAATGTAAACACTTTTATGAGGGATAATTCAACTTTTTGGTAAAGATAAACTCAATTATTTGAAAGAAGAATCATTCTTAATAAAGTCAGATTTTATTCGCCAGATGCAAGAATTCTGTGTCGAAACCAAACGAAATCAGCAAGAATCAAAACAGTTAACTAGAAACTACTGCTGTGGAAACCGGTTCTCTTGGGAATTCAATGCCTGGTCTTTCACTTTCTGTATGTTCCGGATTATAGAGGTGAGTTTAAAAGAATAAGTAATTGTCAAGTTTTTTTGAAAAGAAATTTCATCAGTTGAAAATACTATTGCAAATACAAATAGCTCATTTCATCAGTAGGATGAAGAATAAAAGAAAAATATAGGTGGATATAAAAAATTCAGAAAATTTATTTCGTATTTTAGTGTGTAGAATAGGCTTCATATAGGAGCCAGCTAACTGAAGAAGATACAAAGAATGCAGAATTTAGTTTTCTATAATTAAGTCACATGACGAGTGTTATTGCCTATCATTCAATAGAAATAATGAAATTTATTTTAAACCCGAAAGAAAATTATTCATTTTCACAAAACGTTTTGATAATTTATACATTTGATGATGTCAAAACTTACTATAACCTATTTGTTTCAACACAATTGATGAATAGTTTCTTACGTTGTTATTATTACACTGATAATTTATTATTATTTTATATGAAATGTCGAATGGTCCAAAAGTAAAAAAACTTGAGAAACTGATAATTTAAAAGCGCATAAAGATAAAATTTGCAGTTTGCATAGAACTAATGGAGTAAAAGCCGGACATTTTAAGACGAGAGTAAAAAAGAATGCTCTTTCCATTTTGATTTCCTTCCTTTTCTTTGAGAAAAAGAAGTCATATGTTTTTCAAGGAAGTCACAGAGATGTGTTTAGAAACAATTTATGTCACTTTTGAGCATTGCACAGAACAACATCATTCCAAAACTGCAACACGAGAGACGCTTCACACTGTTACCTTTTTTCAAGATGGGGAAGCCCATCTTACGGCTGCGTCTTTGCAACGTTTGGGGATGGGAAGATCGTGTTATCCGTTGATCTCTTTCACTCTCATGGCCTCCCAGATTTTCCAATCTGACAACTTGTGACTTTTGGTTGGGAGGACTCTTGCAGTCAAAGTGTGCCGTCACACACTGCCATCAGTGCTAACAATGAGAGATGTCATCCGCCAACATGTTCCTGCCATACCGCAAGAAATGTTGTTTAGGTGTCGGGCCTAGTCTGATAGATGCGCTGCTGAATGACGGACAGCACATTGAATAGCTTTAAGCTTGCTTATAACTTCTAAACGACTTTTCACTTGTAAGCCATCTGTTCATCAAATAAAGAACTATTCAAGCATCATTTTTTTGGGTCATACAAAATTCCAAGTTCCTTCCGATCCGTTCGGAGAAAACCTTATCTTTTTATCTTCATTCGTAACCGAAATATTGATTTTTAATCTTTTTTCATGGCTTTTGGATCACCTGGTTTACTCTATTTCTTCTCATTAACCTTTGAGGCACGCTTTTTTAAAATTTTGCTGTGTTTCTTCAGTCCTGTACTGCATTTGTATTAGTAATATTATGTGTTTCAGGTCTTGACAGTATTTCCTTCCTTGTTATCATGAATTTCCTTGTTATCATGAATTTGTTTGGTTTTTTGCACGTTTCTGAACATGGCAAGTTTCAAGTTCTATTTCTTTCCCCCTTTTGAATCCTGAATAATAGCAACATAATATTTTTTCTGAAGTTCAACTTTTGAAATTGGGCCATTTGATTTATTTTCTTACTTTAAAACACTTTCCGTCTGTAACCAGAAAATTACGGTTATTAATGTGAAATATGTGTAAAACTGTTGATGTTGGAATGTTTTTTAAATTTTATTTTTGCAAACGTTCTCTTAAGCATTACAAGTATTTTATTGTAGACTTGGAAAGACATTGAAAGATAAAAAAGTACTGGATCTAACAATTGAGAAAAAAATTAATATATTCCAATATATGACCATTCTGAATTATTAGGCACGGTATTTAATACCCCTTATCGCCTAATCGCAGATATAGAGAGTTAAATTAGTGGCGTGATATGTTATAATTGATTTCAGCATTACCTTCATTTGAAATGCAATTGATAAGAATTCAGACTCGTAAACCTTAAATAGATTCGTAAAGCTCAATATTAAGAGGCGACCGAAGCAAAACAGTGAAAACTATAGTTACATTAGTTTAATTTTGAGGAATGCGACTAAAAAGGTATTGTGTCACATACACAAGTATATGCATGCGTTTATGAATGGTAAAGGATTTTTAGTTCAGTCACAACCCTTTATTATTTTTCTTTGAAGCTACGCCGAATTGGTGGATTAAAGATAAATATCAACATCTAGAATATAAAAACACAAACCATTTCTAGACATTAAGACCAGATCACTCAAAATGTCAGGTATATAATAGGTGTCCAATCTAAACGTGATCCAATAGCTAAGTTTTAAACCTTAGAGATAGGTATACACTGCTGGCCAAAAGTATTGCAAGAACGGTAAAATGTGAAACACTTGGAATTAATTTGAATATAATGGTTCGTAATCATTTGTGGAGAATAGTAGGAGGGAGTAATAGTGTCTTGGGAATTAAAATTTTACAGTGAATATTTTGTCACAAGAACATGTAGAGGACTTCCAAAAATTGACGAAGAAAAAAAGGGTTTGGTCTCACCCAGTTTCAAAAGGAGATAATAATGTTCTGAAACTTTCATCAATCATTTTAGTTCTTCAGTACATGACTTACATGCATTTTGAAAATTTTAATTAATTAAAAGTTAAGGCAATTTTTTTATTTAATTCCTTGATGACTTACGAAAATAATATAGCACAAAAATAATTTTCACACCATTTGAAAATGGAAAACATTATCTTTTCGATTATATTAATTACGTTTCCGTAGAATTTTTTCCTCCAATTTTTATAAATTCATAAAATATTTTTCAAGCTTAATTTACAATACTTTTCATTTTTGTAATGAAATCAAACCGTTTTTACTGTTTAAATAAATACGTAATTGCATGTCTCTCTTGCATAATTCATTTTTACGTTTTTTTATTTCTGAAAATTTTGTTAAGTAATTGCTGTTGAGTCACATTGATACACACACAAGACGCGTATCAATATGCCGCGGACTCAATTGTATCAATCTGCCACAAGAGCATATTTTACATAAAACAAATGGTCGCGCCAAAACAACGGTAAATAACCTCAAAACCTAATATAGTTAAGAAAAATAAATGTTTTTTTCTTACATTTGGAGTAGATTCCCTGGCAGAAAACGTGACTAATTAAATAAATCCCACAATACATGCTTAGAGTAAAATTTACTTAGACGAGAAGAATAGCGATTTTATTCATTTTTAAATTAACTTTTGACTAAATATGCCGAAAAATATACCCTGTTCTAAGGGTTACAGTTTTCATATAGATGAAGGGATATGAACATCCGAGCCATTCCGATCATCAAAATCTATGGATTGTATCAATTTTCCCAGGTATCAATCTATCCCAACTCCCACTGCTTATTTACATATGCGTTCCTCTTTTGTATTTCAATTATAGCCACATCCCTTTTGATATTAAAAAGATAGAGGGTTTTTGAAGAAATTCCTATTTTGAGGTAAGTTTTCGGTTCTATTTTTAGTTTCTTAAAAGTTTTTCTAAATTTGAAAAATAAATCTTGGATAATCGGAAACTTCGTTAATACAGACTACACTTTAAATCATAGCTTCTTTTTTTAGGAACTCTTCCAAAATTGCTTGATTGAAATTATAAAAATAAGTCTTCAATTATTACAAGGTATTAACATTTTAACAAAGTCTTTTATCAGTTATCAAACTTCTCACATACATTTTTTAAACTTGAATTAGTTTTGATGAGAAGATTTGCGAATGCTGCTGATTTTTGTTGTTTCTTTACATTTTCCAAATGATTATTTAAAGGCTTTCCCAAAAGAATATTTTCCTATCCCAAAAACAGCAAACTTTTTGATACATTTATAGCTAAATTTTTTTTTTATGAAAATGCAAGATTTGCGAGCATGACTATCGAAGTGCGTAAGAACAAACATGTGCTTTTCCTCTCTATATAACTTCTTGGGCTATACAAGATCAACTACCGATAACGATATTTTAGAAGCTTTTGCATGGAGAAAATCGGCTCCAATGACAACTTTGCAACTTTTTCTGCAAAATTCTAATTAAAAAATGAAAAGCACAGTTCGATTTTATCTTCTGGTGCCGGCAGCGTAAACAGAGACCCAGGTTGATAGGTGACCAGATAAACAAGGCTCTATTTTACTTATATTTAGAATGTTAAAGTCCTCACGGATAGCCCATTTATACTGGCCGAACTGAAGTTTTGTAGTGCTACTCCGTTCTTTTGAGCTTGCATTAGCATGACAACCACAATATGCTATCCCCCTTTCCCACCCATGAGTGCCATAGGGAAACAGAAGAGGATAAACCAACGGAACTCAGAATGAACTGGTAACATCTGTATTTGACTAATTTTCCAACCTAAAACAATACGCCTTTTTGAAATCATTTCTGCATTAGAAAACGAAGGCGTTCAGAAACGGCTGTCACTTGGACAACTGTTGGAAGGTTCCTTCTTCTGTCACCTTCACCACTTATTCTCTCATACGAGAATTAGTGCTGTAGAATGAGGGGTACAATTAATGAGAGAAATTACTTAAATAATTTCTGTCATGTTGGCTATTTTTTAAATTTTTATGTTAATTAGGAGAATTTTAATTTAAATTATTGTTATATTGGCTTGTTTAATTGATACTTGATTGTTATATTTGTTGTACCTTGGGTCGTTTGGCCTTTTTGTAACTGGTGAAGGCCCTCTGGTGCCCTAATATTGGGTGGACTGCTACTCAGTGGCCTCTCTTGTCATTCTTACGGCTTCGGCTAGGGCGAATTCTGCATTCTTGCATGCTAGATATAATAGAATCACCAACACCACTATCATAAAGTGGGTTAAGGGTTAAAGTAAGGGTAGACAAAATCCATGTTTCACCAATTTTGCACTAACATTGCTATAGTAGTGTTGAAATGTTATATTTTATGTGTCATAATGATTCAAGTTCATAGTTGAATTTGTATCCACCAAGCAGCAGTAACAATCATTATATAATAATTAGAATAATAATTCTTATTTTAAATACGGTTAATCAACTTTGAAATCAGTTTTCTCTGAAGGGAATCTCATGGACTTGGTCCATTTTTACTCTGATCCCTCTCTATATTAACTTAAGAATAAATTTAATTTTATATCCCCAGCTGTGTTCTTTGTGTGAAAATTAGCAACAGATTTGATTTCATTGATGTAAAGGTTGTTATCCAATAAAATATGTTGATTATTATCTAAATGGTCTATTGGAAACATCATTTGAAGTTATCACAATCATCCACCAGAAGTCACACAAAGCAGTCAGTGAAGGATACAAGGAAAAAGCGTAGAGCCTTTTCTAATAGATGTGCTATCTGTCTCTATACATTCATCACGCCTTGCAAATATTGCGCATTCATTCTGAATATTTGTCTCATGTTGTTACGAAGAAAAACGACTCGTGGGTGAAGGCTACATTTCGTCCGTAAACTTAAAATAGAAACTTAGACCTGGCTTCACGGTTTCCTCAATGCATCAAACGCAAATATCTTTAACTCTCTGGGATGAAGGCGGCATTTTCGCCGTAAATATAACGTAGAAATTTAGACGTAGCCTTGCAGTTTTCTCAATGCATCAATTGCAAATATTTTAATTCTTTTTAGTGAAGATGACGTTTCCTCCCTAAACTTAATATAGAGACCTGGCCTGACAGTTCCCTCAACGCATCAGACGTGAATTTTTTAAAACTCTCTCAGGTGAGGAGGTAAACTTAACACAAAAACTTATACTTAGTTTAAACATTCCCTCAATGCACCAAACGCAAATTATTTGGCTGTGGTGAGGAGTCAACGAATCTAACGTAGCCAAAATCATCCACCGAGGTAATCGTTTTTATGTGGTTCAAAAAGTGGCGCAAGAGAAAGTAGGTTACCCTATATATGTGACTTTGAAGTTGTAGAAGAAAAATTGCCCTACATCTTCCAAATGCGCAGTAACAAGTAATTTGCTAAAAATACTCATACTTATATTATTCAAAGTATTTAATATTTTAAAACAATGCATCTCTAATACATTGTTATGCATTCTCTAATTTCCGTATCATTTGGCTGAAAACTCTGCAGTCTGTTTAGAAGCAAGTTATTGGATTTTCGGAGCTTTAAAAATTAATTTAATGTTTTAAAACACATTCAAATACTGTTGAACCAAGCGGAATTATCATTTACAAACAGAATTTTATTAGTATAATATTCAACGTTTTAAAATTACTAAGTAAACGGTTTACTGGAAACCCATTAGCTAGCGAAAATCGCAGGATGCAGCAGTAATCAGACGAAATTCGAACCGCGGAAATTGCTGATGTGCTATATTGATATGCTGTCAGAGGGTGATGATAGAATTTTCTAAAAATTCATTCGAAATGTTAGTTGATTTAATAAATAAGTATTTCCTTCTGACTCTTTGTTTCTGTAGAAAGATTAAATTGTTATTTTAATTGTTTCAGATTATCTATTATTTGGAAGATTAATAAAGAAAGATTTTTTTGTTTGTAATTCATCAAAAATATTTAGAAAAATTCATTAATTAAAACTTTTTCTTTGCTTTGAATTATTTCGTCTTTGCTTTTTCTAAATTTACTATAAATTCAAATTTGACGGATATTCGAATGCAGATTCACTTTCACATATTTCTGCTAAAACCGTATCCATACTTCCGTAAATAATATTAATTATTATTTTTACTATCAAAATCTGAATCTACGTTAAATTGTGTCTTCAATGATTTTTCCTCATCAAATTGCTTTTTCTCTTAATTTTTCACCAGTTTTAAATTCAAGAAAATATGTTGTTATTTTGCCGTTGATAAAATAATGAATGTATGTTTCTATATAGTTTCAATTTATATGCCAATATTTTTAGATTTTCCTATGATTAAAGAACTAAATCTGATGCATTACTATGACATTAAGTAACAGCGTGTAACTACATACTATATCTTTAATAATAATTGTAACTTGAATTCAACGCATATGAATGGTTTATGATTTTCTCATTGATAGTCTCTGCATGAATATTTTTTCAATTGATATATATGTTTATATAATATCACAAAATCTACGGTTATCTTTTTAATTGCCCTCCGCATATTTTCATATATTTAAAACTATTATTAAATAAGTATTTTGGCTCAAAATTAAAATAGAATTGCAGCAGTAAATTTCTAGGCACCCTCTGGGCAACAACCCACTGAACAGATGTGCCAATAATTTAAAATAATTGATGTAGAATAAAGTTTCTTATTTGTGTCTCTCTGAACAAAACATGTGGAATTACTTACACGCAGGATTTACACATTTCTAGCTCTAGTCCAATGCATATTCTGCACCCCCTTCCCTAAAAAAATAATATAACTCAAAAACAAACTTTACACCATTTTAAACAACAAAAAATATTCTTTCAGTATTAATTATTTTTATGTTATATGCAAAAAAATTTGCTGGAAAATTATTGATTTTTTACGAACATTTTTTTCTTTTTGAATATGAATGCTGTTTTTCCAAATTGCATGCAAGTATTGCACACAGAAAAATCATTGATGAATTTCTCAAATTATTACTCAGCTTTCTGCAAAACGGGGTGAAACCAAATCTATTTTGAGTTTTATATTAACTTATCTAAATTTATCATTAAAATTTAATTAAAATGGGAAGTAAGGCTATCGGCTCAATGAAATCCGTAATATCATTCTCACTTCTAGAATGTTTCTACCAAATAAGTTTACATGTGTTGAGATTAATTCTTGTTTCCTGAAACATCAAAGAATTAAGCCGAAAGAAGCTTGACTTATATAATTAACTTTTCTGAATAGTTTTCAAGTATTTCGTTCACCTGTTCTGCCATTATGTCCTAACCTTTTTAATCATATGTCATATAGCAATAAATTTTAGATTCAATGCAATCTATAAATTTGCAATTGAAAACAAAATAATTTGAAAATGACCTTATACTTGTCAATAAAAGCAGCATCTAAAATATTTGTGTCTAAGGCGGCAAAGCTCACCATTAAATCTGCCATCGCCCTCCCCAACCCCAGAGATTCTCCGAAGTTTACGATAGATAGAACGGGGTTCAAGGAAGGTTACTGGAGAATTCAATGGCTCGAGCGGGTCATGCGAAACTTTGATTACTTTTTTTTTCCTTTGACTAAGAATAGTTTTGTTGCAGTATAGAAGAACTTTCAGAAACCTTAAGTGGTTGAGATCTGGAAAAATTTCTACATAGCTAGTAAAGATCCAACTGTAAAGAATATTCGATAAATTATTTAGAAATAGACTTTATATTCTTAATATTACGATTCTTTTTTAGAATAGCGTAAATTAAATCCTGTACTTGTGGAAAAGAATGATTTCATATTGCAATACAGTAGAATTTCCGTAAAACACTTTTATTTCAATAAAAACATAAACAGTTGCTTAGAATTTGTTTTAAGTATATGTGGGGAGTATTACGAAAACAAATCTTGCTAAACACACTTGAATACTTATTAATATAAAAGACTGTGTTTCGCCGACCGCTAAAATTATAAAGGTATATAGTAAACTTTATAAATGTATAGTTAACTATAAAATATAAAACACTTTACCTATACTAGGAAAAGTTTATCCGTAGAATATATCCTGAAAAAATGGTAATTTTGACGATAAGGAAAATGGTAATCCAATGTCTTAACATCGAATTTCGGAATAACTTTTGATTTTTCAACATAATGTTAAATTATGTTTCCATCTAGTAATAATAATAGTTCTATGTTATAATCTCTTTACTTCAGGAGGCCTAATTGTAGTTTTACCATAATTTTTTCATTGAAATCCAGGCACGGCGGGGGAGGGGGGGGGTTGAAGAGTATTAACATATTATTAAATTATATAGTTATTAATATATACGGAATAATAAGTTATTTATGATATATTGATAACTAATAATTATTTTTTTATTAATTATTAAGTTATTTATTATATATTAATAACTAATAATTAATTATTAGTTATAAATGTATTATTAATTAGGGGTCGAAATACAGGGTAAATTTATATTAATTGCGTCCCAACGACCCTTTTTCATAACACTGGCACCGAGTTTGAAGTAGTGGGGAAAGTTAAGACTTCAGAATGCAAAAAATATACAATTTTTATTTATGCTTGGTATGTCAAAATTATAGCAATTTGAAATAGAATAACCTGCATTTGTTTTTAGTTTTTTTACTTAGATTTAATATTTGATTTGGTCTTTTAAGTATTTTAAGTTTTTCTAATAGGAATGCTTATATTTAAATCAGGAAATGCGTTTCCTTGTTTCATGAATTTTTATCAGCCATTATTATTGAGAAAAATTATACATGCAATCACAGAAATAATGGCCTAAGCTAGGTAGACAATCTTTCAAGCCTCGTGAGTTTATTGAAATCCTACTCAGTATTTTAGTTTGTAAAAGATATAGAAATAACTACACAAGAATAATATACTTTAAAAGTTAAGATTATATTTAGTTTATCATTTAGGTGTATATAGTATATATTATTTAAGATTTTAAAAATCGCAATACGCGTTTCTTCAACACGACGAATTAAAATGAGTTTATTCTTTCATTTATAAAAAAATAAGTTGGTTTGTTCAGACTACCAAAATAAAATAATTAAAAAGGAGGCTCGGAGATTTTTTGCAGCTTAAAAATTTAGTTATTACTTAAAATAAACTCAGCAGAGATATTATTAAAGTAATTACATTAAGATATGAATCAATGGAAGGAAAACCACGAAATTTTAAAGTACTAATTTGTACTCAACCCAAAAAACTGGTTAAAATAAAAGTTCAATACTCTTGACTTCCTGCTTAATCGCTCTAGAATGAATGAAATGAACACGAAATGTGATGAACAAATGTAGAGGGGGGTGCCAAAAGAATGTATTCCTCCGAAAAGAAATGAGAACAGTTTCCTAAAATATCCTTTCTTGTTTTTAATCTCGTCCAGTTAGATTCTTTTACAATTATGGATTGCAGCTGAACAGATATCAATTTCTTTTTTCTTCCATAGGAGGTGCAATTGGAAGTACGGATTAATGGTCTGTTTTGTCCCTTCCCAATGGGATCATCTCATTCACAATATTCGAGTATTTTTTCATGCTGGAAGACGTCTGTAGGACAGGGTGTATGACTTTTGAAGTACCTGTTATGTCTAGCATCGTAATAAGGAAAGATTAGCAATTTATTGGTTTTAAAGATGTTGAATGCCTGGCATTTGTGGGAAAATGCCTGCCTTAAAAACATGTCTCCATTTTTTTCCCTACTGTATG
>BGPR01034294.1:0-13982 GCA_013235015.1 Araneus ventricosus
AGTTACGTATTACTTGTTGTTTCGTATAACGACGACAGGCAAAATTCACTAGAAAAAAGTGTATTTTATCTTCCGGGTTTGTGTTATAATTTTTTGTCTTTATTAGATGTTACTAAATTACTGATTCTGTCTATTGTGCGAATTTTCACTCTTAGAGTTTTGACAAAATACTTTAGATATAAATGTCAATTTAGAGAATCATATTTAGATTCCAAAAAATATATTTCCGCACCCATCCTCTTAACGAAAACATATATGGCAGACAAATGAGATATCTTTGGTATGATCTCCAAATCGACTTACCATTAAGGAGAGAGAGGAAAGAAGTTTCAGTAAATGCCAACAAGTAGTAGGAAATCTTGAAGATGTAAGCTTAGTGTCAACTTCTGGGTTTTGTCTGGTTCCATAAGTGTATTCCTGGTAGTAAATGTCTATTGTAACTGATAAATGAATGTGGGATCTATGTCCATTCATCTATTTCTGATCGTACCTGTCCTGCTGGGATGTTCTTTTGCCGGGCAATGCAAGAAGTTCTTTACGTAGCTGTTACTGCAGGATCTAAAAGCAGCTACATTTAATAATTATCTGTGTTTTGTAGAATAAAATTAATAATTTTTCAAAGTAGCATCAAAACGATTATTTCAGTGATAGTCTATGAAATTTCACTCTTTTTTGATAATTATTTATCTATATAAAGGTCGTAAAACCTCTGTATTCTTATGCTATAGATTATGAGATTTCCTGGAGCTATTTTCAAAATATTTATTTCATTTTTTCTTTTGCAGTCAAATTTATTATGAAAACAATTTTGAGAGAAAACAACTAATAATAATACACTTGTTTTTATACTTTCAAGATAAGAAAAAGGTAAATTTTATTATTCATAAGCAGAATATAGCAAATAAAACTTTGACAGATAAAATTTGTAAAACTGTAAAGTCAGCTGAGCCTGACCAATAAACGTCTCAATTGCATGAGAAAAGTAACCGTGAATGTCACCTTAACATTTGATTGTATTGGGTCTAGTTCTTAGCAGACGGACGCATTTTCGAGAAAGAAACACGCCTGCCTCGGAAACCGATTGTCGACCGGCTGAAATGAATGGTAAGCACTTTCTGTCTGAGAGAGTAAAACTCGCACTCCCTCTCCGAAAAGCGCACCGCTTGCTACTAAGTGTTTTAGGCCAGTCAATCACAACCGCTTTATGCCATTCAAATCCAACCACTACCAGTCACCCGATCTTCTACAGTCAACTTCCTTCGTGAAACTACACACCACAAGCCTTCCCTCCACGTACCTGCTCCGCCGTATTTATGGCTCCGGTAAATCCAATTGAGTTAAGGATACCAAGCATGGCTGATATTCAATCTTTCTCACCTCACACCACACCCAATTCTGACTGGTTTTTTCAAGCACTGACGATCGGTTTCATGGATAAGTCAAATTTATGTATCGTGGAACGGTCATGATTGTCCAACTTTGGCAATTTTCCCTCCTTTGCGAGAAGTGCAATGTATTCAAAGAATTCACTCTTGAAGACCTATCTGACGAATAACTTTGATCGTTTGATTCCATTACTGGAAGCTGCGAATTCTGTAACAATTCTCTCACTTAGAGAGAGTTTGGAAATTATTTCAGTTTTCTCCAAAAAATATTTTATCGCCAGACCTTCAGTCATATGGGAACTTCTAGAAGTTAAAGCAATTTTTTATTAGAGTACTTGAAGAAAATCATGTAAATAAAATAATAAGTCGATCAACGTCCGATGAGCTGAGAAATTATACGAAAAGAGAAGTTACCTTTCTAGACGTTCTCCTTCAAATGTATAAAAAATTTTAGGGTAAAGCAAATCCTGTACTCTAACAAATAATAATTCTTTATTGGCTCCACTCAAAAAATGTTAACAAAAGAAACTGGAATATCTTTAACGTGCCTCCAATTCAACATCGCTTTTTATTCCTGAGCTAGGCTGTCTTTTGCGAACCGTCCCATGTGTATAACCATAGTAGTTCACAAAGGTTGCAGGTAATAGGCAGACGGTATGTCTCCAATCAGGAGACCATCTTGTCTGCCCGAACATTGAATTTTGGTTGTGGAGCCACTAATACGAAATACGTAGCTATTTAAATTTTCCCTTGACGCTTGTTAAGACTTCAAAAGTGACTATAAATGAAATTTATAATTTGCGTGAAAATGAACTATTCCGAAGTACGCCAAAAAATCATTTTAAATTTTTTTGACTGATTCTTTCATTATTTCTACGCTTTCTTACTGCTATATAGTTTTCCTTTAATCTTCATCGTTCTAAATATACTACATTTCCCTGCCAAAGTTAGGCGTAAAACTTGTAACTCGATATCCTGTAAACATGCCCTTCAAT
Source organism: Araneus ventricosus (assembly GCA_013235015.1). Lineage (NCBI taxonomy): Eukaryota > Metazoa > Arthropoda > Arachnida > Araneae > Araneidae > Araneus > Araneus ventricosus. Next base: position 2,381 of record BGPR01034294.1, read on the forward strand.
GCTGGTCACCTCCATAACCACCAGCCAATCTTAGTTTCCATTGACCTTGGTAATGTAAAAAAATTTATTCTACTTTGCTCCAGCTTTTGCTTACATCTTTTACTTTTTGTTTTAATCATCAAAACTCCTCTCTTGCTTTTTGTTTGACATTAGGGGAGATGAAAATCCGTGTATTATGCCTTTACGGCGTCACTGATTGCAAGAAAACGTTCTTTATCTTCTTTTCAGTAGTTCACATTGATTTCATCCCCTGACGAATCGTCAATAATAATAGCTTTAACTGTTTCTATTTACGATTTATACTTTATCTACCAGCGCTCTGGAATTCTAGCCACTGCGTAATACGTATGTGATGTATTTTTCTTCACACACTTACGGTTTTTTCTATTGTTTTCCATTTGACAATTATTCGCAATTTCTCTTAATCTGATTTTTCGTGTCTTTGAGTATGATGGTTTGTTATTTTATTGTTTTCTATTATGTGTGCTTCTTTATATATATATTGAGTGAGAATACTTACTGTTAGCTCTAAAAGCCAAGACTAGTACTGACGATTTTATATGAAAAGGGATGACATAAAATGATACTTAAGATAAGTGTTTTAATGGAGTTCATTGTTAGTCATGACTTTCATCCAAATAGACGTTTTTTTTTTTTAAAGAAAAAAGGTTTATACATAAATCAATAAATGAAAATTAAAGTTAGGTAAATGTAAACATATCTCCATTTTCTTACTCTTACCTCGCTATTTTTAAGAGAAAATGAACTCCTGCCCATGTATGTGCAAAAGTGGAAAGTTTTCCAAAGGTCTGAGACTGGTCAGCAACATGGTGCTTTGATAAACAAAAAACAAAATAATCTGAAAAAAGAAAATAAAATGCTTAAAAAAACACTACTAAAAGGTATTGAAGATCAAATCAGGAAGAGTAGAACCTTCATTGTTTCCTTTCAGTTATAACATGTCTAAACAGCCAAAAATAAATTAATTATAATAATGGAGGAGAGGGAGAAAAATCTAGGAGGGAGAGAGAGAAGAAAATTCAGAGAATTTTGTAATCTATAAATTCTCTTGAATTTGAAATGCGTGTAATTGTCTCTTTATATATGTTGGCACTTCAAAGAGCAGAAAATAATCATGCAAAATACTTATTACAATATTCCAACGAGAATGGAATGATGTAATATAATTTTAAATTATTCTCCTCTGCAATGCCATTAATTTGAATATTTAGCCTTTTCACCAAGGTATCAAAACCTGAGAATTCTAAAGTTTAAAGCTATTTTAATTCTAAATAGTATGCCATCGCTTCATCTGCATTTCTTCCAAGAATATAAATAAAAGTATATAACAAATCCAAAATAAACTATGTCTCTTTAAACCAGTTTAAAATTTGAATTACGTATTCAGAGTTTATAGTCTATTTTGCAATTTAAATGTAAACTGCCCTGCCATATTTTGTATCACTTCTCGTGAGAGGAAATATTTATTCGGTTCTCTTTATCTTGAAGAATAGAAGTCAAATAGTCTGTTCACTTCTCTCTCAGTAATAATTTATTCGTCTAGTTGCTAAACTTCAAAATTGAGACTCTTTATACAAGGAACTCTTAGGGAACAAATTTTGGTATCGAATGATTCTGTTACTTGAGATTATTTCAGCCTGTTTAAATTGTCAGTAGAGATTAGGCTACAAACTCAACCCAAGCAATTACCTAAATGGAATTCTACTGGATGCCAGCATGCGCTTCTCACAAAAAAAACAACACCGTAGTCGACTGGAAATTAACTGAATTGACACAAAAACAAACACAAATACATACAGGCAAAAAAGAGAAATGCTTGCAAATACTCTAATAAATTCTAAGAATGTTCTAAATGTTATGGATTTGCCAGATTGACTGATTTGCACTGAAGGTTGCAGACATTTCTGAGAAAGTTTCTATCTACAAACCGATTCTTACTTTAGCTTTGAGTTTCTCTTTACTTCCATTCTTCTTCCTCACCGTGTATGTCGTTTTACCGCACCATGCACTTTGTAAAATCACGGGAATTTCTTTAGTTTTAATTGCTTTAATCGCCCCGGTTTTAAAGCAAAATGAAGGCGTTATTTTGGAGACTTTTTACTTTTGGGTGAACCGTGGTCAGATGATTGAGGACGATTCTTAACCAAACTTCCTCACTAATAATGGGAGGAATGTTTGACAGCACGGAGGCTGATTAACGCACCAGCCCTACACCATTTATGAATCTTCAGAGGTGAAATGAATGAGCCTGAACCTCCGGTCCCTGAACGATTCTTACCACCACCAAGTCACTCTCCCAATACTTGAAAATAAAGAGAGGCTAATGCGTGAAAGCACACCCAAAAAAGAGGTCGCTAAAATTAATTGCTTCCATAACTGAATTAAAAGCGATATTTGAATTTATTAGATATTGAGAGAAGCTGCATTTTACTGCTTCCTTTATTGAGGTATAAGAAAATCTTCCAGCCACATTACCTAAGGTGGGTAAAGTATCTTCTTAAATCAATTGTTGCTTTTTTTATAAGCGTACCGGAACAGCAAATGCCAAGGATCAGGGAAAGTTCAAAGCTACATTCATAATATCGATCAAAATACAGGGGGGATCTATAATTTACAAAATGGGTAGTGAAAGCGGGAGAATAATATTTATTTTTATTCGTGCAAATGATATCAAGAATGCTATAAAGTGAAGAGATATTGTCCTATTATACATTATTAATATACAAAATGATAGTCGCTCAACCACTATGGCTAACACGTACAATGTTTCATGTCACAGAACTTCTGTCTAGTATCAGGAATGTCCCTCTATCAGATGTTGCAACATCTGCAGTTCGTAATGAGGCACTTGTAGCGCGCAAAATGCATATGGCACTGTTTTCGATTCCATTTGGGGAAGACAGATGTCAGTCCCTTTTGTCGGACTCCTGGCAATCGCTGCCAAAGTGGGTGATAATGGGGAAAACTGGGAAGCCAGGCCCCCCCGTTGTAAAAAAGTGTACTCTATCAAGAAAATTTCTGCTGGCATTAGAATCAGTTGATAAATAAAATATCTACAATTTTTTTTACAAGAACAACCAGTTGAAATATCTGGGTAAATTTCTACTACAATCATTCGTCCCCTGTACAGCAGATCGTACCCCGGCAATGGGGGGGGTATAGTGCCGCCCTCTGTCGGACAAACTCAAACACCACGCCCAGATCGCAGCTATCACCCAGTTGACGAACCTTCATCTGTTGCTGTCCCTGGTCTCCAGATCTGCTTGGCAAATGGCATGGACGGAGCTCCACCTTTCGAATTCTTGGATAAGTTTTGATACAAATATGGGTTATCTGGTGTGTTGCATTTGAAAGTACGTTTAATTGATGGTGGTACCCAATTTGCATACTAGAATAACTTCAAGTAACTTTTCTTCCTTCAAGTAGGCATCTTTTCGCATATAGCTCATCTATCTTTAAAAAGCAAAAAAATTAATGCCTCTGAACTATTTTTTGAGATGTATTAGTCACACCAGAAAAAGAAATGAAATGTTTTAAGATTATTTAAGTTCTCATAAGAGGCTTGGGTGGGTAAATTCTTATATCTTTGCGCAATAAAGATGTAATCGGAACGAGAGGAAAAGGGTTGAGATTTACAATAAAAAAGTTTTAAGGAGAATTATTTTAATTTATATGTCCATACTGTGTTTAAACATTGGGTCATCGGGAATGTTCTGAGGTTATCACAAAACAACGCGATTTCTAGTTATTTTCATATTGCTGATAGGGAGCATCTTGATTGGAAGAAGATACACAAATTGGTTTTTACCTCTACTGCATAATTCTAGTTTGTGTTTGAACAATCTTTGTTTTGTGCAGCTAAGAAATGGAACCAAAAGTCTGTTTCGTCATATTGTTGCTTGCATGATGGGATATAAATAAATTCTGAATTATTTACTAACTAGACAATAAATTGGAAAATTACTGTTCCAAATGTCACTAAAAAAGAAATTGAAGAAAAAAGGACCAAAATTCTACAATCATCAAGATGTCTTCCAATAATGATTTATGCTCAAACTGCATTGAGACATTAAACTGGCATGGCTGGATTTTTTTTGTAAACCCTCCTGTATTCACTGGACCTTGCCCCTTCAGACTTTACCCTCTTCAGGTCATTCTTAAAATTCTCTGAAAAGCAAGGCGGGTTCGCTTCTTTCACTGACAAATAAGCTCTTAATAATAACTTCTCTCTACAAATAAACCTATTGATATTTTTTTTTGAAGGAATTCCATATAATTTTATAGTTCTTCTGAAAGTTAAGATTAAAATAGTTCTGAATTCTTGAATATATAAAATAACATTTCTATACATGAATTGATATTATACGTACAGAAAAAATGTAATTACTTTCTTTGGAATAAATTGTTGGAAAAGTAATCTAAGAAATGATAATAAAATGATGGAATAAATTAAAAAGTATGATCATTTTCTTTCGTCTGATAGTGCAGGTACTGCATTTCACATCTTTCTACATCTAATAGACCCCTTTGGGGAATCTTTCTATTCAAACTGAGAACTTATAAAAATTGATACTAATTCGTCGCCATTTGTTAAATATTTTTTCATTACCCACCTCCAGTCCATGGGTCGAGTAAGCTGGAGAGGCTGCCATTCAGCTACTTTTATGAGCCAATAGAAACAAGGTAATGAGTTTGCCCTGAAATTGCTCTCAGCTCTTCTGAGTAAACACATCCCTTTACACCTTGAGGGTAGTCACAGTATAAAAGCCTCGTCATTCACGATCACTCATTCCACGCAAATAGCGTGGCTGCACACTCCACACCATTCCATTTTTAAAACCCATCCATTGAGGTTGGTGCTCACGGCTGCACAACCATGCAAAATCCACTAGAACATCATCATGGGCACCTGATCCCTCTCCTCTACGCTCCCTGCTTCAAAACGTGAGCCCCCTGCCTGCTCCTAATCCTCTAGAGCGAGAGAGCCTAATCTCCCCACCCCGCACCGTATCTTCACTGGTAGCATTTCTCAGCATTCTTATGGCCTAAGGCAGTCCAAATGGTATCCAGAGAGGTTGGAAAATCAAAAACTTTCGATTCGACCATATCACGCCAATTCTCATCGGATTTTCGCACTGAAGACCTGTTTTGGCGAGGTACGACCAAATTTGCGCGGAGTGGAGTGATCATAAATGCCCAGCATAAGAGGTTCATTAGTAAGAATTTAATCCCGTCGTATTTTTAGTTTAACAGGCTAAAACAATTGAATCAAATTTCATGTCAAACGGCTCAATTCTTATATTATTTCATCAACTTAGTCCCATCTAATCTGGAATGGTGGGGGGACTGGGGGTATTTATCATCCTGAAGTTTTATGTTAGTGATTTTTCTGATGTCTGATCAAGAACAGTGAAAACCGCCTTTCTATTTCTTGGTTGTTCCTGAGTTTTTGAAACTGATGCTGTAGACTGGAAAAGCTGGATAAATTTTATCATAAATATGCTTTTCTTTGTTAATTTCTTCGTGCTACAAAATATTTTCCCACTGGATTTTTTCCCATTTAACTTCGCATATGCCGACTATATCGATTGCTCAGTTCAAGTTTTAGCTAAAGTTACAAGGAATTTATTCAATACGCCTTTTGAAATTCTGTACTATGTATAGGGCCGCATTTACACATTTCTACGCCCTGGGCCAAAACATATTCTGCGCCCCCTCTCAAAAAAAGTTAATACATAATTTTCAATTGAATATACAATAGTTTATTTTTTAAACATACAATCACTTAAAACAATCTTTATAATCTTTGAACCACATTTAATTCAAAATTACACTACTTATGAAATAACACGACATTAACACCTGCAAAAATACTTCATCGAATTTCTTGAAATCAAGTGAAATGCCTACTAGAACTACTTCGTTCGGGCCTTTGTCCGTGAGTAGGCATGGAGGGTCATTGAAGGGGACAATTAATCGATTTCAATGCAAAGAAGTGCAAGGACAAAAGGCGACAAAGTCCACAGAAGACGAAAAAATGTATCTAAAGAATGTATTTAATGTAAGAAATGTAAATTTCAAAAACATTATTTTATATGGTCTTTTCAAAATAATACTGAAAAGCTTGTAAATATTTGGTTGTTATTTCTTCTTCACACGCGCCCTTGACGGCTGCGCCCTAAGCCATGGCCTAGATTGGCCCTATGGGAAATCTGACCTTGCCTATGCAAAAAGGTATTAATACTGTAAGCCAATTTCTGATTTGAACTTCGCGACCTAATGTGTTTCAAGAAACCGACACTTCTTTATTTCCATCCTGTTTCCTTCCTTTCTGTTTTTGTTCTATTTTTTGCTTGTAGTTTTTTCGGAAGTTCCTGAAAAAGTAGTTTTATCCTACCTTACTCTGATTGGTTCATTTTTTTAATTTTTAGCATCCTTTTTTCTGTTTGGCTATTTTTTTAAGCAGATGAAGTTAAAAATATGTACTGTTCTATGCGGAACTCGCTGTGTAAATAAATCTGTCTTTTATCACTTGATGCTTGAAGTATGCAAAGGGGAAGTATTGTAATCATCAAAAAATTCAACCTCAAGATTTTGATGAATCTCCTTGTTTAAACTCCCCGAGTCGGAAGAAACCATATTTGGAATTATATCAAAGAACAAGATAGACGTATGAAATTTGGTATGTTTTCTTTGTACCAAAAAGATATACAGTTTTCTCTTTTGTTAAATGTGCCTACTTTTGACATCACAAAAAAATTTTCATGTATAGAATTTCCATGCAAACGACTTATTTAGAATCTTTTGAACTATGTTCATATTGTAAAATATTTAATTCTGTTTTATTTATGCGATTTAATTTGTAATTAGTAATACTTAATTATTTATAATAGTAATACTATTTAATTCAATATTTAAACTTGACAACAGCTCCACCTATAATTTACGAATTATTTTAGTTTTACTTTCTACAGAACGGCAACCAGATGTGATCAACAAAATGTTTGTTCTGAGCATTCTGATTTTGTGATCTTGTTCTGCTGACGATACTACTACTGTCGTTATCTTGTTCTGATAACGATAATAACACGAAATCAAAACTGCTTTTAAAATAAATGTTTATTTTTGTATAATTTCGTTATTTTATCATTCATCTGGAGATCTTTTTTGATCATTTGAATGATTTTAAGTATAAAAGGTATCCGTGGGAATATATTTCCTGCTATTATTTACAAACTACATTCAATAAAAATTTTAGCAACTTGAGCAATAGGTGCAACCGTAAACCATGTTACCCCTATCCTGCCTAAGCATCCTGGGACCTTGAATAACAGTCACCGCAATAGCTCGAGTACTGAGGCCAGAGTTCTAGTAGCCATCACCGGCCACGTCCCGACCCATCCCGAAGGAGGTACGTGCTATCACCGGAGGGGAAAAACAACCCCACCATTATTGTATCCCCAGGAGAAGCGAGAACTCAGCTGCGGCTTCGCGGCTTCTCATCCACGTACTCGTGGTGCCCCCCTGAGGGATTTGAGAAACTGGTAACAGAAAAAAAATTAAACAGTTTTCATTCGTTAAATGTACACCCTTTTGACATCGCAAAAAAATAATTATGAGATATAATTTGCATGCAAACGAATCTTTAGAGCGCGATTTAATAAAAATTCAAGCAATTGGTAAATTTGCAAATTCACTAAATTGGAAATTTAGAAAGCAATATAGGATAATATCCAAGCTAAGTGGTAAGGAAATTTCGAAACTTAAATTCTCAGGTATTGTGGAAAAAAAATATTACTTATTCAACATATTATGAATTATTACAGTGACCTGAAAAAAATCCGATGATAAAAGGCGTAATGGAAAGACAGAACTAGAGTGCTGAGTTTTTGTCAGAAACTAAATGTAATGAGAGCTTCACAACTACATTTTTAAAAAATTACTGAAATTAAATGTGTAATTTTATTAAAATTTACCCATATTTTATTTGAGTTTCTTTTCAGATTATGAGAAATATCAAGTGAGCTAGATATATTGGATGTATCAGAACGAAGAATGGCCTTCTTTAGCCAAAGCAATAGAAAGCAAAATTTGAAAATTGTAAAACAGAGTTCAAAGGCGTTGTTATATCCCGAAAAATAGGTGATTTTTCCATTGCGTCAAAAATGTATCCAAATGGATTTCTTGATTCCTCACATCGGGAGATAACCGGGAACAGGATTTAGATCAGTGGCGGCGAGGGGGGCAGTCGCCTCCCTACTTTTTGCTGGAAAAAAATTTAATTTTTATTTCATTTTAGCTGTCTAAAATTACGAATTATTAAAAAGCAATAGTGTACGGAAAATCAGCTAAGTTTGTAGCTAAATTTTTAACTTTTGTTGTCTACCCTTATACTATCCCCCCTTTTAGATTTCTATAAAATTTTTGCCCTCCCCCCTACTCTTTCAACCCAATCGCAGCCACTGATGTGTTGTGATTCGTCCATGTAACCCAGCCGAATGGTATACATAACATAATTTGTATTGTTGGATTGGCCATCCAAAGCATATTACTATATAATACACCCGTAGGGTTACCTTTTTTTTTTCTTCAAATCCAAACATACCATGGGCTACTAAAGCTTTTAATTTTCAGTTCGAATTAGAGCTAGGTAAGGGGGCTCATTCACTTTCTCATCAACAATGGCCAGTGGCGTAACTAGGGTGGGGCAGGTAGGCACATGCCCTAGGCGCAATGGCCAGGAAGCGCAAAATTAAGGAATCAATTGGTTGTATTTAAAAGAAAAGTGGGTTTTTTGTAGCTCGTATTTCCAAGATTCTTAAGAATTGAAATGGTTTCAACAAAGTATCGGAAAATCTTAAGGATACCGTCATTTTTACAACCAGGAAACCTCAAGCTGCGACAAAATAACAAGTAATATTATGCCTCAAAGATCTGCTGACATAAAGCCCCATCAATGAAATTAAAAGTTCGTTTAAAAGGACGGTCCTTAGCACATATTTGAGTCTCGGTGAGGTGGAAGATAAGGGAAGCTTCTTTGGGATGAATATCTCTGCAGGGTTTCTTATGATTTCGCGAGGTATGCCTGACTCATACTGACTGGATATCAGTTTCTTCGGAAGTTGGTGAAAATTGGTTAGCAAAAGTGTCATTCCTATTTTCAATCAGCATCCAGCAAAGAGTGAAGAACGGAAATATACCTCCATTTTCTGCGTAGCGTAAGAGCACTCCACTAACTTTAAAAGACGTAAATTCGCTATCTTTACATTGTTTTCAGTGCTGAATAGTAGCATAGTTTGTATGATGACAATGCGATAGTGTTTATTTTAAATCTTATTTCACAAAACCTAGATGCAGTTGTTCTGCCAAACGCAAACAAACTAATAAAAAAATACTGAGAGAGAGAGAGAGAGAAAAAGACAGTATAAAGTGTTTTGCAATTGCTGGTAAAAATTATCAGTCCATATTGACGTTGAAATCAAGATACATGAAAGCGATTTCTTCAATAATTAACGAGAACAAATACAAAAAGAAAAGAAAAGAAATTCCTTGCCGTAATGTGAAGTGTTTTCTTTCCACACTGAGTTACGCTATTGTCACCAATTAATTTCACTGTTAACAAAAATTTAAAATTTGCCTTGGCTATGAAATAATTAAAGTATCAATACTCAACCTAAAATAATTTTTTAAATATGTAAATGTGGCAGTCATTTTTTTGTTTGTAATCCTTATGTTTAATTCATGTACAAACATTTTAGTATTAAAGTATTGTAATTATAAACACTTTTTCTTCATTAAAAGCCAGAAGAGTATATTTATAACATTTCGGATACCCTAAAGCAGGGGTCGGCAACCTGCGGCTCGCGAGCCACATGCGGCTCTTTTGATGTCAACTTGCGGCTCTCCAGTTCCATATGAAAAAATTAATAATTTATTATCAAAACCCTTAAAAAGTAAGAAAATATATTTTTAAGTACCTAATTTCTCAATAACTTCTATTTTCATAATCGTTAATTACAAATCGCTGCGCTTAACATGACCGTAATGAAATAAATTTGAACTATTGTTTTTTTCTTAGAGATGAGACTCCGTGACCATGTTTATCTTTCAGCCAATTGCATTCCATTTCCTTCTCACCCAAACAGCCACCGTTTAGAGCCTAGAAAACACGTCTAGACTATAGGCGTGTTGTCAATCAGTCATCCTCGGATAGCGCGGTCGACGTTACATTGCATGTGCGTTAATTTAATCGCTTGTTGTTTCAAGAAGAATACGATTTAGAAGCGAATTATCTTCTCAAAGGTATGCACGCGTATAATATAATAAAATCAGTAACATAATTGGATTACATATCTGAGGATCGTGTTAACGAAGCAATAATGGTAAATAAATTGTTTGTCGTTTTAGATAGCTAAGTAAAATTTTGAAAAATCATTTTTTCAGCTCCGCCGCCAGCATGGCATCTGGTAAAAAAAAGAGAAGAACTAAAGAAGAAAACCGAGAATTCAATCAGGATTGGACGGAGTCATTTGCATTGATATGCAACACAGATGGCCTTCCGAATTGTATCATTTGACAAGAAAAACTCGCACACAATAAGAAGTCAAATTTGGAGAGACACTTCACTACAAAACATACCCAGTTTGCTGGCAAATATCCAACCGGTGAGCACGAAAAAAGTTGTTGAAGACCTCCGAAAGAAAAAAAACAACAGTCAAGTCCCATGCTAAGTAACTAGGCGCAATCTTCCAATAATGTAAATATGGCAAGCTTTGCAGTATCATTAGAAATTGTAAAAAGAGGAAAACCATTCACAGATGGTGAGTACGTCAAAGATTGTTTTATATGTGCATCTGAAGAACTGTTTCTTGAATTTAAAAACAAAGCAAAAATCATGAAAAAAATCAAAGATTTACCATTATCTGCTAAAACAGTACAAGATAGAACTGCTAAAATGTCTTCAAATGTAACACATGTGCAAGTGGAAGACATTCAAGTGGCTTCTGACTTATCACTTGCTATAGATGAGTCTTGAGACATAAAGGACACGGCGCAAGTTGCCCTTTTCGTCAGGTATATGTTGTCCCAAGGTCCAAAAGAAGAACTGCTAGGATTGCTACCGCTCTCAGGGCAAACTTGTGGAGAAGATATAGCAAATGCTGTGTAAAAATGCCTGGAAGACAATGGAATCGATATAAATAAAATCGTTTCTATAGCAACTGATAGAGCCAGAAGTATGACAGGAATACATAAAGGGGTAACATCAATTCTTCAGAAAAATATAAACCACGAAATTCTAATGTTCCACTGCATAATTCATCAAGAAGCGCTTTGTGCCCAAACATTTCCGTCCGAAGTAGTTGAGGTCATGAACTTGGTAATTAAGATTATTAACAGCATCTTGTCAAAAGCACTCTACCATCGCCAGTTTAAAGATTTCCTTCAAGAAATAGATATCCAGTTTTCTGACCTACTTATGCACTATAAAGTGCGATGGCTTTCCAGAGGTAACGAATTGCAATGTTTTGCTTTGTGCTTGGGTGAAATAAAAACATTCCTCAATGAAAAAGCATTGACCATC
>BGPR01034295.1:0-16551 GCA_013235015.1 Araneus ventricosus
AACAACATTCTCTGATCATAAAAGTATTGACTGCGGCATTAGAAGGTTATCAGCAACTTCACCAGGGGCTGAGTTGCAATTCGGAAATATTTCAACTACATATTTTGTACTACAATTGGTCTTTTCAAATCTTTGTCTAATACCGACTCTGGACGAGTTTTCTGATTCATTTAATTTGGTTTCACAGAACTTCCGTGGTTCACTTCCGTTTTCCAGTAACCCTCTAATTTTAGCGATCGCCAAACCCAATTGGATTCCATAACAAGCGCCAAGTTCGAATCAGTTCTTTCTTTAGTACACAAAGCGCCAAAAAGAGCGATAAAGAATAATTGTGACAACCTTTCCACAAAATTAGGCTCTTAAGTAAACATTGAGAGCTACAACAATAGGAATATCTAATTTAATATTTCCAAAGTATATTTAAGCTATAACATTAAAAAACTCCACTTTAAACATTAATTAATATTTTCAAACAGAGTGTTGAAATTTTGAAGATTCCCATTGACTTAACATTATCACCGGAAGTTAATGGGTAAGACGGAAGTCCTACTTTACCTCAAATAAACAAAGCAGAAACCTCTTCCATAGTTTTCCAAAACGGTTGAGAACCGCGATGACCGGGTGATAGAGTCTCAGTTCCTCGATCACTTCAGCCAAAAAAACGCTGCCTACACGACTGCTCAAAATTACGTGGGTCTCAAAAATAACCCTCTTGTAGCTGCCATGCGAGGGCCTTAATTTAGTATATCGATCAACTTCAGGTTAGTCTCGCAAAACTTAAAAAGCTCTTTTCCCAAGAGATGGCGCTGATATATACTAGATTGCGACGTTATCAAATTTACTGTTCTCATGCCAACAGGAGAAAAAAAAGTATTTTCTCGCTCTAGAAATTATCTGGCAAGACTGACTCCTCGTCAACCACACCATACTTATATTTAGCGTCTATTCTGGTACTCCCAACCCAACCGGGGGTACTAGAATAGACCCCTTATTTGAGGCACTTCCACGAGGTGCAGCGGTTTGTGAAACATTTGCTTCAGTATCGAGAATTCTCTCAAACGATAATTGTTTACGACCACCGCAAAAAAAATGTAAGGGAGTCGTCTGCTTACACCTGACCGAATGTGAGGGGAGGACCTCCTACGCCATTAACCTTTCTGGTCCAGATGGCTTTCGTCTTTTACGGGTCTATTCTGAAACCCCCGGTTGGGGCGGGGAGACGTCACTTTCCGCGTTAACAACGGGAAAAGTGACGTATCTTTAACCAAAAAAACAGACCCTTTTAAGCAGATGTCAGTTCTCACCGTAGCACCCGAACTGTGATGTTGCACTCTGCCTATACAGAACACAGTTGGCAACGCATATTTACGGATCCTACTATGGTTTGGATTGAGGTCGCTTTTCATTGGCTCTCAGCGTCACGTGACTTCGCTTGCTTCTGAATGATGTCATAGGAGCGCGTTTAGTTTGGATTTCGATTTTTGTCTTAGCTATTGCATCATGGAAAACCCAAAATTATCTTTTAATTACGATTATTTGGATATTTCTAAAGGGAATGATGAATTCAAGATAAAGATAATTTTGGTTTCTCCATGGTGCAATAGCTAAGACAAAATTCGAAATCCAAACTGAACGCGCTCCTATGACATCATTCAGAAGCAAGCGAAGTCACGTGACGCTCTGAACCAATGAAAAGCTACCTCAATCCAAACCATAGTAGGATCCGTAAATATGCGTTGCGAACGATCATGAGTGGTCAAGTCTTGCAGAGATCGTCGAGCATTGTTTCAAGATGGCAGTGAGTTCTCGTGTGTGCTCCAGAGAAAGAAGCACATTGTTATGGTTTAATCAGGAACGCATCTGTTATGAATTTGCATGTGTATGTGCAATCAAGAATTGCAGTTTAATTACTGTTTGATATAGTGTGCTTTCCTGTCACTAGAATTGTTGAGTCTCGGAGACCAGTCAGTCATCATTTCAGATAAGTTCTCCTTTTTTCATATAATATTTTAGATTTGGTATATAATGGATTTCTCTTGATTAGCTTGTGTAGCGAGACTGCACAATACGGGATCGTCATGACAACCTCGCTCGGGGTCAGAGATTATTCTTGGTAGACACCGTAAGGTTTCGAAACCTTTTTTCCAGTTTTAAAATGTTGGAAATAAATAACGTGTATCTTATATTCATATGGAAATATAATAATAATGAAAATAAATGTTCCAATACCTTCAAGCAATCGAAACGAACTCTTTATAAATAGATGCATATTCGTCGGTTAGAGACTGAGCCACACATAACCACATTATCTTTTACATTCATTTAATTTTTGACAGTGGCGAATCCAGGATTTTGTGTCATCGTGACGAATGTCAAACCTCATGGCTTATGTAAACCAAAACACTTTAACTTTACAGACTTTATTCACCTGACAATAAGAATCATAAAGAACACTACAATACTTTCGATGATTTAATAAAAAAGACAATGAAATAGCTGACCAAAAAATGTTTTCGACCGCGTCAACGCTACGAGTACAAGTGGAATGACTAGAAAAGTAGGGCAATTTTTTCAATTCTGTCAAGCCAGAAAGCAATGTTGTCACGTTCTTCTTATTTTTTTAAAAAAAGGGAAATTAAGAACAAACAGTTGTAGTGATTTTAAATCAAATCAAGAATTCTTGTTTAGCTCGGGGAAGGGGAGGGGCTGCAGCCTCATAGCCCCCTGGATTCGCCACTGATCTTTTATATTAATTTTTTATGCATCTGCAGCCTTTCGATGAAAGTTAGCGATTTATGAAGCATTTGGAGCTTTCAAATCTCTGTCTGTAGCTAACCCAGACAGCGTGGTAAATATTGAGTGTGCTCAAGCTTCAATAATCTAGAGAAAATACACTGCTGAATCTTAAAAAGTTTTCATTTTGTTTTAATCATAATTTAACTCGGATTAATTTTGCTTTAATGAAACGATGATGAGTAATTAAAAAATACTAATAAATTTGGTTAGACTCGTAAATTATATAAAAAAAATGCTAACCTTTCAGTTACTTATCCTGCGATTTACGCGGGTTGAAAGTTGGTCTCTTTTAGCTCACATCCCGTAAATTCCGCAAGATGTTGTGCTTACCTCTCACTATTACAGCTTTTAATTGCATTATACTATTATAGAATCGAATATAACTAACACAGTTAGTCATGTTTCAAAAATATTTGGACCTTCTGCAAAGTTTGCATCTAAATAGCGATATAAAAAATTCTGCAGTTAGTGGGTTATAAGAAAATGTGCATTTTTAAAATTTAGTATTACGCTGAAATGTGGACAAAATTATAAACCCAAATTCTGGAGTGTGATATGGAAGAATTGGTTTCTTTATTTTGGTTTCACAGAACTTCCGTGGTGAGAGTTAACTTCCGTTTTCCAGTAACCCTCCAATGTATGCGATCGCCAAATCCAATTGGATTCCATATCAAGCGCCAAGTTCGAATCAGTTCTTTCTTTACACAAAACGCCGAAAAGAGCGATAAAGAATAGTTATGGCAACCTTTCTACGAAATTAAGCTCGTAAGTAAACATTGAAAGCTACAACAATAGGAATATCTAATTTAATATTTCCAAGGTATATTTAAGCTACAGCATTAAAAAACTCCAATTAAAACATTAATTAATTTCTTCAAACAGTGTTGAAATTTTGAAGATTCTCATTGACTTAACATTATCACTGGAAGTTGATGGGTAAGGCGGAAGCTCTACTTTACCGCAAATAAACAAAACAGAAAACTCGTCCATTGTTGTTCAAATAAGTTCATTTTACTATTAAAAAGTGATCTATGCTGCTGTTACTGATATTTTTTAGTTTTTGAGAAGAAATGTCCAACAATAAAATAATAAAGTGTTGGTGTCTGTTTTGTTTGCATAAATGCATTTTATACTAAAATAACTAATCAATGTTGCCAATAGGCAGTGTTTTTTTCTTGTTTTCCGTAAAGTGTCACATGGTATAAAATAAAAGTTAGAAATAAAACAAACTATTTTTCTCATTAGTATCAACTTCAAAGAATATTTTTACACATTTTATTTCTTCAAGACTATTTAATTTAAAACTATTTTATTGTTTGACTTATGAATGACGCTTAGGATGTTTTGCATACTTTTACACGCATGTTGTTTATTCTGTTGAGTCGTTACAAATTGTTTCTTAATGCACTGAAATTCAAAAAACTTCGAAATGCCTTTAGTTGTGCCTCCTACAGCACGGCAGGTAGGTAAAATTTTAGATTTCAAAGCTGCTGGAAAAACTCGAAATGTTCCCAAGGAGCAGTAAAAAATTGTCCAAAGAACTCGTTTACTTACAGAAAGATTTTAAAAATGCGTGGTCGCGCGTTGTTCGAAAATGACAGAGAGGTCTTTACTTCAAGTCCTTGCATATGTACATCATCTATTACTGGAGCTTTTTATAGCTGAATTGTGAATTCTTTAAAGCTAAATGTGAATTCTTTAAAGCTAAATGTGAATTCTTTAAAGCTAAATGTGAATTCTTTAAAGATGAATGTGAATACTTTAAAGCTAAATGTGAATACTTTAAAGCTAAATGTGAATTCTTTAAAGATGAATATGAATACTTTAAAGCTAAATATGAATTCTTTAAAGATGAATGTGAATTCTTTAAAGATAAATGTGAGTTCTCGAACTACAAGATGAGTTTTGCAACATTCCCCGAGCATGAAATGGAAGAAAATGAAAGCTAGGCCAAAACTGGCCAGATTTCAGTTCTCACAATGTCGTATACAACGAAATGGAGCTCAGTGATGAAAAAAGATGGTTTCATTAGACGTTTGATATGGCTCAAGGTAAAGAAGAACATAAAATATCGTCTCGAAACTTTGTTTTAGGTTCCGAGGTGGTCTGAGCTTGCTTTTCTAATGGTAGTAAAACGGTTCTGGTCTTTCTTAATGAAAGATAAAATGCTACAGATTACCACTTGATGCTGGAAGACAACCTTTTGCCTTCTTCATTATTGTCTGTTGGAGTAAATTGGGTATTCTAATAGGATAACGCAATAATTAATTCTTGATCTTTGGAGTGCGATAGCTTTTACAGTTTATCGTGCTGAAGAACAGGAATGAGTTAAAAAATGGCAATGCTCTCAGCATGGAACTAGATACCACTGGAACAGCTGGAAAGGCTTGTGAAGTCTGTGCTAATCAATGGCTGTTTTTCGCACAGGCGTTAGAGGCGATCACCTCGTGCCTCTAGAATCTAGGGGCCTCAAAACCCATTCGACGTACACAGTGCCCTCAGGGGCACATCTTCTTCAGGTGTGACGGGATTCACGACCCCGATGTACCCTAGTGATCTGATCTCCCTTCAGGCTTTTCCTTCCCTTCAGCTTCTACTTTTCGCTTTTCTGCTTCCTTCCCTCGACGGTAAGAGACCATGAGAAGCTGTTGCCACTCTGTTTGCTTCTTGCTTCTCATGGATAGCCGAAAACCCCACGTTTAGGTCGTGCGTGGCGACTCATTAGACGGGTGGTGCACTGTGGTCCCCAGTGTATCAAACGGCTGGTACATAGCCATCTTTGTGATTAGTCTGCTAGGGATCAAGCGAAGGGATTACTTCCTTGGACTTTGCGTTAAGGGTGATTACTGTCCCCGGTAGTGACTCCCAGTGTATAGGTATTGGCTAGCATCATGGTAAGCGCCGAGGCTGGGAATGCCCAGAGCCGGTGGCTGCCATCCCTTGTTGGGCTCCGTGGTGGGCGATGCCGTCGATCCCGAAACTTTACCAATGTCTTATGGGTTCTTTGTCTTTCGTCGTCGAAGCCAATTCATCTACTCGTTACATGTTGATCAGCACTCCAAACACCTTTCATACGGTATCCCCTTTTCTGATGCAAAAACTCCTTACGTCATGTATTGGTGAAATACAAAGTGTCAAGAAATTGCGATCTGGTGATCTCCTAATACAAGTTGACTCCAAACAAGTAAGTAATTAGTAAATTAATGAATCTGGGTGCTTTTCCAGTAGAAACGTCATTTCACAAAACATTGAATGTCTCTCGTGGTATACTTTCTAACCCTGATTCTATACATTACAGAAGCTGAATTCTTGATGAACTACGTGATCAAAATGTTTGTGCCGCACGTCGTATAAACATTCGACATGACAGTCGACTTATTCCTACACAACACGTTGTTTTAACTTTTCAGACACCGGTATTGCCAAAATCCATAAAAGCAGGATGCATAAATTGCAAACTTCGTCCATATATTCCCAATCCTTTTCGGTGTTTCAAATGCCAGAGGTATGGGCACTCCCAACAGTCGTGTCGGGGTACTGACCCTGTTTGTTGGAAATGAGCCGAATCTGGTCACGAAATAAATGTTTAATTCTGACACTTTCAAATGTAGAAATTGTTCTGGTCCCCATCCTGCATCTTCCAAATCTTGTCCTACATGGATTTTTGAAAAAGAAGTTATTGCAGTTAAAATGAAAAGGAATATTACTTTTTCTGAAGCGAGACAAATTGTAAAGGATAGAACTCCGAAAGTTGGTGTTTCTTACTCTTCTACAGTACAAATGCAGCCTAAAATCAGCAAAAACACATCCGAGATAAATAGCTTGCAACTACCAGTATCTATTGCCCATTCAACATTGCCATTTAAGTTCTTTACTGCTCCGACAGCTACCACTAGTATGAAGAATAATTCACCAAAAAACTCTACGCAACCAACTCCTAGTAATTCTAAAACGTACATTGTAAAAAATAAAAAAAAAACTCTTGAGAATAGCTCCTAGAAAACTCTTGATGCAAAACATTTTTTGAAATCAAATACTTCTTCCGAATCAAATATGGAACTGGATTCCTCCTCTGCTTCTAAGAACGTTCCGAAAAGTAGAGAAAAGCCTAAAAAACCCCAGATAAAAATCGTTCTTGATGGCCTGCTTGGTTTCTTGGAACTGCCGTGGTTTTCGCAGCAAGGTTTGTCACTTGATTTATCAAGTATATCCCGTCTGCATTGCACTTCAAGAGACCTACTTGAAACCTGCTGATATTGCAAAAATCATACGCTATAGCCTTGTTAGAAAAGATAATGAAAATGAATCTGGTCGAGCTTCTGGAGGGGTTGCTCTCCTAGTCTCCCATGATACTCCTTCATTTGTCATCACTTTACATACAAATTTGCAGGCTGTAGCGGTTAGAGTTATGCTTTCCAATTTAGTAACTGTTTGCACCCTATACTTACCACCGAGTACTAATGTCAGCAGGGACGTGGCGAGCGTCTCACATCTGGGGGGTGGGGTGAGATCCAAAAAATGCCGACTCTCATGATCAACCTTTCAGACTTAAAAAGACAAATATTTTTATAGTGCCTAATATACATACATGTTCCTGCTGTGATGCATAATATCATTTTCAATGATGAGGACACGAAATATCTAAGAGCTCAAACAAAGACAGAAGACCTGCCTTCAAATATCGCATTAAAAAATAAAGACAAAATTTAGCTTAGCAAAGACACGATTTTATTCCCTCCTCGTTAGGAAGTCCTAAGTCTAGATGGAAAATAAACTCGTCCTCTATAAATCACTTTTGCGGCCACTGATTAGCTGTGCTTTCCCAATGTATGTGTGGGGGTGCAACCCATCAGAAAAACTGGGAGAGCTACAAGAAAGGTATCACAAATGTCCTCAGGAACTAAATTTATTCGTAAAGATCTGAAACGCAAAACCATTTGGAATTTATTAAAAATATAGCCATAAAATATTTGAGCAAAACGGATAATAGATATTAACGAATCCGCAAGAGAGATTCCAGTGCATAAACCTAGTTTAGGAACAAACGCAGAGCGAAGCGCTATTTAGAAGCACCCTCACATCAAGACTTTCTGAATCGCCATAGAGCCTGATTTGTATAATCAAAAGAACAAATCAACAATACAGTACAATTTTAGTAATATAAATTATTTCATTATCACTATAATTACTTTGAACTGAATTTTATTTCTTACCATTATTAAATTCAATTAATCATAAATAATACATTCTGATACATAAATAATATACATACATATAATATTTTAAAAATACGAATAATAATCAATCCTTAGGCGCTTAACATAGCATGCCACTAAAATTTCATTCATAGATGTGGAAAATAAAAAAAAAATCACACTCTAAAAGCTCAATCCATTGGTAATTTCTAGTTAGTGAAATAATTATTGTAATTTAGGTATTTAAAATATTATGAAAAAACACATCAAGTTGTTAATTTTTTTAAATATGAAAGCAATAAAACTATCAATTTCATTAATCTTTAATTTTTTACATTTAAAATTTGAGAATTATTTCATTTAGAATCAAAAGTGAAATGTTTTTACAGAGTAGGTGACCAAATCATTATTCGATACATCACTAATCTCGATGTTAAAAAGAAAAAAAAACTTTTACGAAATTCAACTCAATCTGAATTTCCGTTTCTTACTATTATATACACGACATTCGAACGGAAAAAGGTTC
The DNA here is from genome assembly GCA_013235015.1 of Araneus ventricosus. Classification (NCBI taxonomy): domain Eukaryota; kingdom Metazoa; phylum Arthropoda; class Arachnida; order Araneae; family Araneidae; genus Araneus; species Araneus ventricosus. The sequence continues at coordinate 8,518 of BGPR01034295.1, forward strand.
TTTTATTCCTCATCCGAGTAGTTGGAAAATCGCAAACATCCGCTGGTAATATATATGCAAAAATTTTCAGAATTTTTTTAGATTTATTAAAACAAATGTTAAATAAGCAAATAATTAATGCAACAAAAGCAATGTAAAATAATGAAAAGCAGTGCAACTTGGATAATTCGAAGCTAATTTAGAAAATCTTTGTGTAAAAGTAAATACAGCATGAGAAAACGGCAATTTTAATTTTAAAAAAAGGCAAGAAAAGATCTATTTTTAAAATTTAACACCTTTAATAAAGAATACATAATGAATAAATAAACAGTGTGAAATTTTAATTAACAAAGTAATAATTATTGATAATTTTTTAATAATTTTAATAAACTTACTTAAAGCTTATATTTAAAATAATTTAAAAAGTGAGAAATAGTTAATTGCTGTTTTGATTGGATTCTAGAGTCAATAAAGAACCTAAAAAGATTTATTCACGATCGATGAGCATACAAAGTAAGGTCGAAAGCAATTTAGAAATATAAAAGAATTTACAATTTTCATTCTTGACCTTTAAGTAAGCAAAATAAATTCGAATTACAGATTATATTTAGGCATTATGTGTATAAAAAGCGTAAAGAAATAGAGAAAACAACGAATTACTTACGAATTCGGATAAAAAAATGTTTGAATTAACTAAGTTCCACAGTAATAATAATGATTTAATTCACTTATAGTAAAGCAGGTTTGGTGTATGCAAGTCGCAATGCACTTTATCTGCTACACTCCCGCTTTCTGGATTGAGATTTCTTTGTGTTGTCTTTAAATTTACGACTGTTCAAGATAGTGTCCATTCGAATTTCCTGTCCAATAAGAAGTTAGGGGTTTTTGTAATGTAAAAACAACTGCATTCCCCCCCATCATAAATCTGTCAGTCTATTTCTACCCCTTTTTTTCACGAATGGTGCAACCCGAAGACACCATGAAATTACAGGATTCTTAAGCTGTCCTGCTCGCAAAAGCTTCCAGGGTTGGAAAAGAAATTATTTTGCGTAGTAGTTTCCTTACGTGGTATATTTCAATGTTTTTGGATATAATTATCAAGATTTTGGAAGATAAATGCTGACATTTTACATAAGAGAAAGAACGCCACCCAAAATGAGAACTAGATACATTTTTCTAGCATTAAACATACAGATGCACAAAAAATAAATAAATAAAGATGTTATAAAAAGATTAAAAATATATGAGATTTTTTCCTTTAAATCAAAAGTGAACATATTCATTTTACAATGTTGGTTTTAGAAATGGATATTTTTAGTTTTGCTAAAGAATTAAAAAGTTTCGTTAATTTTACAAAGGGGAAAAAATAAGTAATGAGACAAAATGAATGATACTGCACACTCGAATAGTTGGGTACTCAGATGAAAAAATTGCAACAAAACGCTTTTTAGAAAAAAGCATATATGTTCACTTTTGTCAGAAAGATCCTCGTATGTAGTTCTTCAAAAATATTTAACCTTTCATTTTTAAAGACGCTTATTTATGACCATCTTTTCTTTTGAAATCTCGGGAATGAACATTTTTAATAGAGAAAAAGGAATATAAAAAGTTTCCAAACTTAATTTTCAAGTAATCGTTTGTTGCTGAGGTCAGCGGCATAAGATTGTGACATTTCTTAAAATTCTTGAAACAGTTTAGCATTTGAATAATGTAATTATAATTAGCAGCTAACAACTTTACGTATTTTAAGAGGCTGAATTTTACACCCTCATAATTGAAAATGTTTCAATGCAACCACAGAATGTTACTGCTAGTCAAGTTTATTTCTGTATAAAAAAAAAATCGATAATAGAAAAAGTTTTTATAATAAAGTAGGAGAGAAAAGTTCATTCATTCATTTATATAAGCTTAGCAAGGAAAGCTTAAAATATGCAGCTTTTAAATGCTATTCAGTTGGCTGTAATAAATTTTAGTAGCCGCATAATTATAACGTATGCTCACTTGAAAGAAACTGTTTTACACTGAGTTAATATTTGTCTCCTGTTGTAAAATAAATCGCATCATTGTGGCTTGTATATCAAATTAACAAAATTTTTATATAAAAGACATTTTTTATAAATATATGATGAAAGCCAACATACTAAATGAATGTTATTAAAAAATTGTTAGCATCTCTCAAAGTTTCTTAAATCTATATTATAAAAAATTTCCATAATTATTTATTCCTTTTCTATGTCGTGGAAAAATTTTCATAAATGTTTTCTTATATTTAAAAATATAAAAATAATATGAAAAATAATCCCACAGTAAACATTAAAATTTAAACTGTCTTCCCATTTTTTGATTGTTACTCAATTCTTCTATCGAATTAATGTTATTTTTTAAATTCTAAGATATTAAGAAAACGTAGTATTGATATTTTCTCTTTTAAATCATCTGAAAGAAAAGAGTAATAAAGACTTAAGATAGATGAGGATATTTGCATTAAAAACTCTTTACCTTCTCACATGCGAAGTAAACAGCAACAAAAAATTATAAACGCCAAAAAATTCGACAGCGAGATTTTGATGATTTTCTACGTTAGAGTCCCAGAATACGAAAAAAACATTTTTTGGAATTATATATGTCTGCCACTTCGTCCGTCTGTAAGCACACACCGATTTCGGTGTACCGTCATTTTGTCGGCAATATCGACTTGCCGATTCAGGATAATAAAACTCGGCAGTTTCGGCCTTGTGTCCAAGGACTTGCAGGGGGATGACATTTTTATTAGGGAGTACACTAGAAAGTCTAGGGAAGAACGTTGCCGCTGTTTACAGGAGGGTAACGGAAAATTTCGGGATCTACAAAACAGTGACATCTCATTTCTTTCATTGCTCTTGAGATTTTATCTCTATTTATTTTACTACAGCAGGGAAAGTTTGCCCAGACCCCGTGCAGTTAACAATAGTCTTTATCATCACGCCATGCAACCAGAAAGAGAGAAGGCCCTGGTCGGAACGGCTTTTTGTCGGTGACAACAATGGTCTGCAAGAGAATTTAAAAACCAACTTAGTAAATAGAAGCTCACTTTGTTTTTTCATCGTTTCAATAAATAATTCTGCAAATGTCGTGGATACGCAGAATAAAATAATACGTTCGATTACTTTTTCAAAATTTGCCGACTCATTTAGTCAAATTGCCGACTTCAGAAAAATCTGGGGGGTGTCACCCCCCCTATCCCCTTCACCACGTCCCTGAATGTCAATAACAGAGATCTCGACAGATTAGTAGATGAATTGCCTAGTCCTTTTTATCATTATTGGGGATTTTAATGGCCGTAGCTCATTGTGGAGCAGTAAGAATACAAATCCTCGTGGACGACAAATTGAGGAATTCATTAATATTCACTGCCTTTACCTACTTAACGATGGAGAAGACACCTACTTCCATCAACGAAGTAGAGCTTTCTACTCTTTGGACCTCGCACTGTGCACGCCGTCTCTTGCTCCTTACTTTAACTTTAGAGTTGGAGTTGACTTGCGTGACAGTGACCATTTTCCAATTTTTTTGGACCGTGTGAATGTCGGTTCACACGATTCTCAACGTCCATCACGCTACTTGTTTCATAGAGCTGACTGGACAAATTTCACATGAAGAGCACTGATTATGGTGATATGGTGGATGGTGAAAAATCTTAATGAAGTAGTAAACTTGGTTACTAAAACCATCATTTCAGCTGCAGATGCCAGTATTCCCAAATCGGGACTGAGCTTCCCTAAAAATAGGAAACCATGGTGGAATAAGTATTGCACTGATACAGTAGCGGATTTTGCCAATATGAGGCCACAGGCGTAACATTGCTTTGAGGCTCCTCCCCTACCCAATATCGCGAATTCACCGTTGGCTGAGCTCTACGATGTACGTCAAATAGGTTTTGAGGCCTCCTCCCCCTACCCAATATCGCGAATTCACCGTTAGCTTAGCTCTACGATGTACGCCAAACAGGTTTTGAGGCCTCCCCCTACCCAATCATAGACTTACGATACGAATAGACTGCTCGTGGAGGGTTGCAATGTGAAGCAAGCACCTCGTCACGTGACTCGTGGACGCGACCGAGACACTTCGTACGGGAATCCTTTGTTATTTCAATGCGTGAGTAAGAAAGGCCAGCTGAGGTTCTCATGAAAATTCATCGAAAATGGTTAAATCCTGCTGTGCATACGAGTGTAAAGAAAAAATGATCAAAGGAGGATCTGTTTCATTTCATCGGTAAGTTAAATTTTTATGATTTTTTGTTTTAATAATGCAAAATAGCTACACAAAAATACGTCTTAGCTCTTAGCTGTGGCGTTTGTTGCAATTGAAAACGATATTATTCAATTTGTTGTGTATGAAATTAATCCTTTTCTTAAGTTAATTGTTTATTGTCCTCTTTTAGAAGTATCTATAGGTTTTAAGTGCCTATTAGTGTTTAAAATAAGGAATTTTATCAGACACATGTAGATTGAGATATTTGGCGATGTGTTGGCGAGGTTGTTTACATTCTGAAATTTTCGTGTTTTTTTGTATTATTTGAAAGACAAGAAAATTTTATGATCATGAAATAAACGTAGAATGTTTTTCAGTGTGTAAGAAAGATAAGCATAGTTCATTTTCAGTAAAAATTCATCTCTAGGTATTTTTTTAAACATTTTCTTTTATGCATATAATTAAGAAACTGTATAATTAATAAAATTTAGAACTCAATAACTTCTTTTTGTTTAATTTTCGTTAATTTATGTGTATATGATGTTTGAAAAATTATATATATATATATTTAGTGTTTTTTATTTACTCTTTATTTCTCTTTCGCTTTTTTTATTACAAGTATTATTTTCCAAAACAAAAGTATTATTGACATCTCTTAAAGATTTATCTGATTATTTTTCAGATTTCCAAACAATTAAGAAAGGAGATATATTTGGGAAAAAAACATTCGCCGGGAAAACTAGTCAATTTATTTCGGAGAGGGCCTCAGCCTCCTCATATACGCCCCTGAAATTAAGTAGTTATTGCTTTAAATAAAAAGATTTTTTTATTTAAAAAGTTTAAGTATATAATTTGTTTTTGGTACAGTCAGTTGAAGTATTATATTGTGTAAGGTTTAAAACAAATGAAATTCCTAGTCACATAAAATCCAATTATTTTGATTTCTTCCGTTCGTGAGTTCGTTTTTAAATAAACTAAAATAGTAACGTTTCGCTACTTGTAGAAATACTACTCGTTTTCCAACACTCCTCATACTCGCTTCGCCAAATGTGGCGATAAGAAGCCAAGAAGTTCCTCTTTAGTCACGTGACGAGTGGAATTTCTATCCAGGTGCTTGCTTCACTCCGAATGCTGGTTTTTCTACAGCGTGAGCAGTCTAACTCTATCCTTAGTCTATGTACCCAATGTAGCGAATTCACCGTTGGCTGAGCTCTACGATGTACGCCAAACAGGTTTTGAGGCCTCCCCCTACCCAATGTAGCGAATTCACCGTTGGCTTAGCTCTACGATGTACGTCGAATAGCTTTTGAGGCCCCTAGATTATAGAGGTGCTAGGCGAGCGCCTGTAACACCTGTGCGAAAAACCGCCACTGCACTGATACCAATCGTAACCAAAGAAAAGCCTGGAATGTTTTCCGGCGGCATCCAACCTCGGCTAATCAAATAGCCTTTGAAAGAGCTAAAGGGGTCTATTCTGGTACCCCCGGCTGGGGGGGGGTGCCCCCCGATAACACCCGACCCCACCCCACCGGGGGGCACCAGAATAGACCCCACAAGCATCGCACGGCGAAGAAATGAAGGTGAATACTGGATTAAATTTGTGTCCAGTGTTAATTCTTCTGTTACAGAAAAAGATATGTGGGATAATGTCAGAAGGGCGTGCGGTATTTATCCCGAAAAACGCATCTTCTGTCTGCGGAAGAATGGTCAGGAGGTTCGTAATACTTCAGAACTGGTGGATGTTCTTTCTGAAACTTTTGCATCCATTTGCTCAGTAAGTAACTATACCGAACCTTTCCTCACGCATAAAAATCGCATTAAGTTGCGCTTCCAGACGACAAAACATCTGTCTTACAACACTGACCTGACTATCTTTGAACTGCACACAAAATTATCTGTTATTAAACACACTTCACCTGGTCCTGATGAGTTAACCTACTCTATACTTCAACATCTTTCAGAACACTGCCTTCTAAATATTCTGAAATGCTTGTTAATTAAGCTTCATGGCTAATATTTTGATTTCTTATTAGCGTTTTTGATGTTTTTTGTTGTTTTTTCTTGTTAGTTTGATGTTGATCTTGTGATTTGCCTCCTGGGATTCTGTGTTTTGGGAAGTTCGGGCTAAGAGAAGCTTTGTTTTAGCCTAATGGCTTGCTTCTTATGGAAAATTTCCCAAACATTCCTTTGAATCCATTTCGAAAAGTTCTTAGCCCTTGAGAAAGTGAACTTGAATGGATTCCTTTTTTAGTTTTCTGCTTTTAGTTACCTTCGAATTACTCTAGGATTGCTTTTATTTCCTTCATTTTTTACTTTTGGCTATATGTTTATCTGTCTAAATATTCCTTACATGTTTAACCGCATTTGGAAAGGACATATCTTTCCAGATTGTTGGAAACATGCTTTTATAATTCCGATACCGAAGCCGGTTAAAAATCCACAGGATACGCTAAATTATCGACCAATAGCCCCAACCAGTTGCATGTGTAAACTTTTTGAACGAATAGTAAATGTACGATTGGTACACATCCTAGAAAAGAATGAATACATCTCTCCTTTCCAGAGTGGTTTTCGAAAGTCACGATCCGCAATTGATAATTTAATGTCATTAGGAACAGATATTCGCTTTGCTTTTTTAAAACGAAATCATCTAGTGTCTATTTTCTTCGATATTTACAAAGCATATGATCGTACCTGGAGGTATGGCATCGTGAAAAATCTATAATATCTTGGTTTTAGAAGAAATTTACCTATATTTGTTCAAAACTTTTTAAAGCAAAGATTTTTTAAAGTCCGGCTGGGGAATACTTATTCCGATATTTTTTGCCAGGAAGAAGGTGTTCCTCAGGGCTGTGTTTTAAGTGTAACCCTTTTATTTAGCTATCAATCCCATCGTATCAGTAATCCCACAAACTGCGCAAAAGAATCTTTACGTTGATTATTTGCACATTTCATGCTATGTTCGCAACGTGCAACTCATAGAAAGACAACTTCAGACAGCCATCAACAATATTGTTGAGCGGTCAAATAAATGCGGGGTTTACTATTTCTGCGCAACAAACAATAGGCATACACTTCTGCAAACGGCCTCTTCATCCTGATCCAGAATTGTTTTTGAGTGGTGTCCCTATTCGCTTTCAAGATAACTATAAATTTTTGGGTATAGTATTTGATAAACGCGTGACTTTCCTTCCGCACATTGCCAGCTTACGGAAGAGGTGTCTTCGATCGTTAAATATTTTGAGAACGCTATTCAATACGTCCTGGGGAGCAGACCGTTCATGTTTGCTTCGAGTTTATCGAAGCATTATCCGGTCTATGATAGACTATGGAAGTGTAGTATATGGCTCTGCTCGACCTTCTTACTTGAAACGCCTTGATTATGTTCACCATCAAGTTCTAAGGCTGTGCTTAGGAGCCTTCCTAACATCTCCTATACCTAGTTTATATGCGGAGGCTTTTGAACTATCACTATCGTGTAGAAGAGACAAATTCTTTTTCTTATTACTTTCGTATTCTATCAAAAGACAACCATCCTTTATGTGGGACATTATTAAATTGCAATAATAATCGCCTCTTCAATGCCCGCCTATCATGCATCCCTCATTTTGGACTGCGTTTGCGTAATATACTCCCATACGCTTTTCATAATGTAAAGGTTCACACAAATGATTTTCTTGGCCATCCTCCATGGATGGAGAACAGTTTATCTTACTTTAACCCTTTTGGAAATTTTACCAAGTCAGACTCCAACAACTCAGTTTTAATTTCACTTTTTAATCAACATCGACAATTTTATCAGTCTTATCAACCAGTTTTTACGGA
>BGPR01034296.1:0-16551 GCA_013235015.1 Araneus ventricosus
ATAAGACAATATATAAATATATTCCTCTCCCCGATTCTATAAGTTATCTTCATTTCAGATATGCTATCCGTATGTAGATTGCTAGAATAATGAATTTGAGGCTAATTGCTGATACTTAAAATCATGATAATGCGTCAAATTAAGTTCTTCAATGACATTATAGAGCGCTATATTAAAAAAATTGTATTACAATTTATAAGTGTTTATGGTTCAATAACACTATCTATATTGTGAGGCATATAACATATTCTTACGAACTTGTAATGTCGCTTCCCAGCAATGTTAGTCTTGTGGTTGGGAATGGAATTTTAGAAGGGTACTTATGGAAAGCCATCGGTGGCCAGGCCTTAACCATGACTTTGACGACCATGTTGGCGACAAAATGAAGGTCCGCAAAAATACTAGAATTTTCTCGATATCTCTATTGGGACTGGAGATGCACAGATTGTACTAGATTCTTCCATGTGACGTCACGTCCTGTCGGGAAGACTATAAATACCGCAGTTTCTGAGCGTCTGGGAAAGTGTTGATCGACCAGGATCGCCTTTGGATTTCTCTCTTTGGAGTTTTATCCACAGTGAGAGCTAGTAAGCTGATAGACGCCAAGCGGTACTAAAAGTGCTGTTACTGTTATTATTAGTGATTTGCTGTCTGTTTTTGTTGCTAATTTCTGCAAGTGCTATTTTACCTGCTACCTGTGCTTTGTGTTTTCCGGAATGTTCGGAAAAAGTGTCGTTATCCGTTATCCTGCCTGTTCGTCTGTTTTCACCGCACACACACACCGGTCGATTATAACGCAAAAGACTCAGATTTGCAAAAATGTAAGACGTTAATCAGAGAACAAGAGGCTTTTTTGAGGGGGCTTCTCAATTATTTCATTTCATACGTTTTCTCCTTGTGTCATAGGCCCATCAAATTCCACATACGACGCTGATGGGGCTCCAAATTACAGTAACCCAGGGCGCTCGAGTTTGTTAAGATGGCCTTGGTAATGGTGTATTTGAGATTAGCGCTCTAAGGGGCCGTCCACAAATGTCACGCTTGGAGGGGGGAGGGGGCTCGTGAAATTGTGACAGTTTGTGACAAGGGGGAGGGAGGGGTAACAAGAAGTGTGACATCACACATTTTGGTTTAAATAAAAACATTTCAAATCAGCAGATTAAATTTTGAAATTACCGGAATTTGATGGTATTTTTTAATCGGGGCTAAAACAACTTTCAGGTGATTTTTTTTCACTTATATTCCTTCCTTTTCGAAAAAGGCATTCGGGGTATGTTCTGAGAATATGGTAGCAGCAGAAACTCTTCACAATTAGAAGAAAACCTCCCTCTGCTCACAAATGTCATTAAAACACATAGTTAAAGTTTAAAAATAAAATTTGAAATATGACCTATAACGTATTGCTTTGTTTCTGAACTGCAAGTATATGTTTATGTAATATAGTGTGACATGTGACAAGGGAGGGGGGTATGGTGAAGTGTGACACTTTGTGACAAACGGGGGGAGGGGAGTCAAAAATATTGAAAAAAAGTGTGACATCATTTATGGACAGTCCCTAATCGGAATATCGGTCATTATGACAATCAATGTTATATGTTAAGAAAATGGGTATTCAAAACATGTTTCAATTAAAAGGTTAAAGAACAAATTTTCTAGGTATTATAAAGTTCACTCTATGGAAACGGGCCTTTTCTTCCAGCATAAATTGATGTCTGTAATTTTTAAATCCATCTAGATACGAGATATGAAGGAACTTAAATCACATACATATATATTGTTTTGGGTGACAAATTTTATATGCGGGGCACACTCAAAATCAATTATTACTTTTCGAAACTTTATTCAGTACTGAGTATTGATAATAACACCCTTCTTAATTCTGAGGAATAGTTCCTGTACCGATTTCCAATGAACGTCTAGTATTCTAATAAAGGGCATAAATAAATAAGTTTTATGTGGGTAGCAAAAAAAAATCACTACTTACATAAACTTAAGGTTACCATGAAAAATGCGACGCAAAAATTAACGTTTACTCTTCCCACATGCAGGGCCGGATTAAGTCCTACAGGAGCCTTTAAGCAATGATAGTTTCGAGGGACCTCTTTTCCCTCCCAAAGATCCAACACAAGATATTTTGTATTGGTTTTAATTTAATTTCTATACATGCAAGTTTTGAAGTGCTACATATAATGACAAACTGAAATAACAAAACATTTAAATTGTGGATCACCATCAAGAGAGTTGGCTTTATTATTAAAAAAATTTTAAACGCTTATAGAAAATTTAAATTTAAAACTAATGTTAAACATAAATTTAACATTTAAAAATTTACAAAACATTTTTGATAGAATTTTAATATTCTAATGCAAACATTTCCAGAGCTGTTGAATTGTGAATTAATCAGCCAACTGCGAAAAAAATTGGACCACGTTGATCTGTAAATGAATTTAAAAACATGAAAAGAATCCTAAGAATAATGTTTTGAAATTTAAGCAAAACTTAATTTTAATACGTTTGGGTACATGGAGCTGGTAAATCAAATGTAAGCACAAAATTAGATGACCTTGAAAATACCACCTCAGGGCCCAAAAAAGTTGTGAGGTCTATTAGGCAGTTGCCTACTTTGCCTATTTAGTAATACGGCACTGCCCACATGTATTCAAGATCTCTTTTCTGATACCACTATTTTTACTTCCTCGTATACGAAGTATACAAAGAGAAAGTATTGTAATCGTCAAAAAATTCGAACTCCAGATTTTGACGAATCTCCACGTTTTAGACCTCCCTGATTCCGAAAACGCAATTTTGGAATTATGTCTGTCTGTCTGTGAACACGATAGCTCGAAAACTATTAGAGCTATGATGAAATTTGGCATATTATCTTGACACATAATTTGTAGGTTTCTATCAAATTTTGGACAAAATCCGTTTACGGGAAGTCTGTCTGTCCGCGTTCATGTGAACACTATAACTGAAAAACATGAATAGCTAGATGGATAAAATTTGGTACACAGTTTTATCATCAGGAATGTAGGTTCGTATGAAATTTTGGGCAAATCCGTCAAAGGGTTGACTGTCTGTCGGTCTGTATAATCGCATACTTCTAAACATTATAACTCGTAAACCCTGCGGTTTTGATAAATAAAAATTGGTTTGGAAATTTGTAAAAAATTAATAAAAATATAAAAATTAATAAAAATTGGTAATGTTAGCAGGCATGAGGCCTGCTAACATTAAATATAGATCCATGCCCAATTTTCGTTTCAATCGGTCGAAGAAAAGGTGTTTAAATCGCCTGTTTGTCTTTTCTCATCACACAATGACGGGAGGCCGTTATTGCGTAATTGCGCGATTCACTTGCGCTAACCCTTTCCGCTTCTACCCACGCCTTTCGCCTCCAAGCTTCCGATTCCCAAGCTTTTTTTTCTCCACTGCATTAGGGAAGCTTGTTCGTTTTACTGCCTTTTAGCTTATTTTTTCTCTACTTGTGTTAGGAGTATACGAGAAAGTTTAGGGGAGGCCACCCCTGCTGGTTTTAATTTGGAAGATATAATGTTTACAGCTATTACTAACCAGCAAAAGCGGAAGAAAATAATCCTGGATTTAACAGGAGACTTATTTCTTCTCTTAAGTGCAATGGCGGAGATTGGATGGAAAAAGTGAGAGGGTCAAAAAATTTATAGATATCTAATTTCCCGAGAGTATAGGGGTGGACAATAAAATTTAAAAATTTAGTTTAAAAATTTGCTATTTTTCCCGAACACTGTTGCTTTTTTATGTTTCCTAGCTTTAGGCAGCTAAAATGAAATAAAAATTTAATTTTTCCCTAAAAAAATGGGGGTGACCGCCCCCTCCCCTCTCGTCCCCGCTGACTCGCCGCCACTGCTTAAGTGCAACTATCCTTACGCTCCAATAGGAACTTGCAAACATGCATTCCGAACAAACGATTAAAAGTATTAAATGATGTATATGGTCACGGTCAAGGTATAATTGGAACATAACTAGTAATAGATCATTGATGAATGCTGTAGTTTGTTATTCGTAACGATGCATGTTAGGAATTTTAAAAATTAAACTTAACTGGCGAACATTTTAATAAACTTTTGCCCCAAACTGTTGTATCGGCTGCGTCGCAAATCTGATATGCTTGACTGAAGAATTTGGACTTTTTAAAATCAAAAACGGAGGATTCATTCTGAATTAAATAATACTTTTTTTTTTAATTTATAAATTCTTCGTTTATTCGGTTCTTAAGTGTTTAATTTAATATTCTGGTTCAGGGTTTTTCAAACTGTAGATTCTTGTTTCAGATTCTTCAGCTTCTAAAAATAAAAATAATTAAAAGAAACATCTGGACTTGAAATATTTTACTGAAATTTGCTAATTAGTTATTTTTAACCTCGTGCAGTGCAGTGATGTGATGGACTCGAACATCAAATTACAAAATTTTTGATATTTAAATCTGCATTTAAGTTAAAGAAGCAATTAATTGGAAAGACAAAAATCAATTGGTCATTCTTGTATTTCTCATTTGTCCCTCATGTTCTTACACGAATTTAAATTATGCTACATGACCCAAATAAAATTGCATCTAATTAGGAGGTTAAATAAATTCGTTAGTTCAGAGGGTTAATTGAATTTTCCATTTTAGTTGAATTCCTTAATTGCTATGCCCGAACTGCTGTATCGAATCTATCCTATTAAAATTCGAAGGTAAACAAACATATGTATCTATGTTCTTCTATCTTCTCACGAACCATTGAATCCTGAAACTAGCCGTAAGTACCAAAAGATGGAAAATAATCCAATGAATCCATTTCGACTATTTAAATTCCGAAATTGTAACTAGTTAAAAAATATTAATTAAAAACGTCAAAATGAATGAATTGACGTGCTGCCATCTATTGGCAGCATGGTGAATTCATTCACGGCGGATTCTTTCCCCCCATTATTAGTTTTCGCATCCGGTGTTGCATTTTTTTATTTATTTAACGGAAGTTGGTATTTCTTTTTGAGCGAGCTTCTATGTTTGGATTTATTATCAATGGAAAAAAAAGCGTTTTCATGCTTTTTTTCTTTCCTTTTTTTGTATTAAAGTGTTTAACTTCGTAACGTTTGTTAGGGAAAGTAAGTGACGATATTTGTTGATTGTAGAGAAAAACGGCGGCGGGGCATATGAAAATATATGGATCCCAAGGTCTCACGTGTCCTCACTTCTCTCCGCCCGGGAATATCCTATTATTCGTGATAGCCCGTGCAACGCCGGGCCACACAGCTAGTAATTATATTATTTTCCAAATAATAAGCAATGGCATAACTGCAACTTTTGCCGCCTGGGGCGAGTTGCAACGTTCTTGAACTTGGATATTCTTGCATTTCTCACTTGTCCTTCATGTTCTTACATGGATTTAAATAATAATTAAATGACCCAGATAAAATGTCTTCTAATTAGGAAGTTAAATAAATTCGTTAGTGCAAAAGGTTAATTGAATTTCCCTTTTTAGTTGAATTCCTTAATTGCTGTGCCCGAACTCGTGTATCGAATAATTATATTATTTTCCAAATAATAAGCAGTGGCCTAACTGCAACTTTTGCCGCCTGGGGCGAGCTGCAACATGCCGCCATCCCTTTACAAGTTACATAGGGCATCCAATCAGGGGTTCCCAACCTTTTCCTCCTCGCGTACCTCTTGATTAATCTTTTGATTTTCACGTACCCCTTACTGTCATATCCACAACTCCCCAACACATCCGTCTGTGCAAAGAAGTCTTTTATCCATAAAGTTAAGGGCTTAGGCAAGCTTAAGAGTGAAATGACTCGAATTCATAACATTTGCAGGACTTATTTTTGATTTTACATTTTATTCCATTTTTACAATAGGCAGTTAGTTAATAGTAGTTAGTTCAACGCCAAAAAATGAAACCAGTATTGTAATAATTTCGCATTAACCTATGTAGGATATTACCCGTAAAGAATAATTTAATCACTGTATAAAGAAGGATGTAAGAGCTAGATTAATTTTTTTGGCGATAGATGGAGCCAGAGTTCTGCTCTGTACGAACTACGAGCAGCGCCCTCTTTTTTCCTAACAAAACCAGACTGCACGCTGAGAGAAGCGCAGCACACTGCAGGCAGCCGAAATGTTAATACCTCTCTCAATTCCTCTGTTATAAATCAGATCAGTCTTGGCGCAGTTAAGCCGCCGATCTTCCCACTATGGTAACTATATCCCATCTCAGTTTCCTTATGGCTCTCTAATTCTGTAAATATCTAATACCGTAATATTCTTAACCCTTAACATCTATCCCTCATTAATCTGGCTCAACCTAGTAAACATGACTTCATGTAAATTAGCTATTTTCTCGTTAACTTTCTGTGTATATATCTTTTCCCCTGTAAATTCTCCCCATAGTACTTTAATAAATGTTTTGTATTTAACTTGAAGCCTACTCGTTTATTTTATGAAATATTTTGTTCTAAATTTAATGTAATAAAAACCCTTAAATCCCCTAGACATAAACCCGATCTACTAACCCCTTAAAGGTAACCCTTACGTGGGCATTTTGTTTATTGAACGGAATCCCACACTTATAAGGACAGCTAAAAATTACACTTCGTTATAATCAACTATTCAAGTGATATAGTTATTAAATAGCAAGTACTCATTTTGGGAAACAAAATTATTAATAACACACTATTTAACTTTTTAATCTCTTATTTCTTGTTTGTTTCCGCCATCACCAACTTTGATTTCGCATACCCCCAACTAGTCCTTCACGTACCCCCAGAGGTACGCGTACCACAGATTGGGAACCTCTGGCGTAGATAAAAGAGGGCGGTCCACCCCCGGGCGGCACTTCAAAAGGGGCGGCAAAATCTCACATGCATAAAAACAATTTATAACTAAGAAGAGCACCGATACTAGCTCAATAATTATGTACATAAAAAAATAATTAATAATTAATTCGTATTTTTCGCCTTTTGCCGATATGTGGAAGACTGATTGTGAATGCGCGATTTTGCAACCTATCTGTAGAGACCGAAGGCTTCAAACGACGAACTACGTTAGTAATGGAATGTTTTTCTGAAATTTATTATTTTTATTTGGAGATTCATGTGCCCGATGCAGCTCGTGAAGAAGGCGCGTTATGTTACAAGTTCGCCCCGGGCGGCACAATTTGAAGATACACCACTGAGGGTACCTCAAAATGAAAAAAGATAAATTCCAGGGAAAGAACATTTTAATAGTAACAAAATTCGTCGTTTGACGCTCTCGATCTGGGTACATAGTTTGAGGAATCACGCATCTACCGCCAGTCTCCGTTTCACATACCAGCAATTTACAGACAAAAGGCAAAAAATACGAATTAATTATTAGTCATTTTTATTATGTACACAATTATTGAGCTAATACCGATGCTTTAAAAATTTTTTATAAAATTGTTTTTCTGCATGCCTGATTTTGCCTCCCTTTTCGAAGTGCCGCTCTGGGAGAAACTCTCCCTCCGCAACCCCCTTTAGTTACGCCACTGATAATAAGTTAAAATTAATTCATTCCCAGACATTATAATTCGTTACAAAAATGGCGTGGAATCCATATCTATAAGGTGTGCCCAAATGAAAAGGAGACCTTAGCTGTACCGGCATTGTATCAAATTCCATTGAGTTAATGTGCTAGCCGATAGATGGCGCGGTGGTATTCCCAGTTGCACCTGCGTAGTTAACGGCTTCGCATCAATATCCTCATTTCTGGAGAGTTGTTTCCGCAGTTCGTTGCATGATGGATTCCTCCAGATCAGCACAAAGAGCAGTTATCCAATTTCTTCGCGCAGAAGGGGAGCATGCTTCACAAATTTATCGCGGGATGAAAGAGGTGCACGGAGAGCAGTGTCTCGCACGGTGCACCATATTCCGGTGGCGTTATGAGGCGGGGCGCGTAAACATCAAGGACTTGCCACGCCCTGGGCAGGCACACGTTTTGACCAACAGTGCCACGCTTTCGGCTGTGGATGAGCTCATACGGCAGAATCGTCGGATCACCACACGTGAAATTGCTGTTGAACTGTCGATAAGCAAGGAACTGTGCGTCACATAATCCACAAAAGGCTTGGCTATGGCAAAGTTTGTGCACAGTGGGTGCCCAAGCATCTGTCAGAGAATCAAAAGACGGCGAGAATGGGTGTTTGCCTAACCCAGCAGTTTCTACACTGAAGCCATCCACTCCTTTCCTACGCGCTGGGATCAGTGTATCAATATCAATGGCGATTATTTATAGTTGTACTGTTCCACATCAACTGTAATTAGAATATTGTTATTAAAATTTCTTTACATATAACTGTTTTTCATTTCGGCACACCTTATATCTCAAATGTTCTTTGAACTCTTAGTTGAATCAATACAAGACCTGTCAAAATAGAAAGAGGGTGCTAATATCTAATTAGGCAGTGGAAGATGTACACGGTTACAGGGTTAAATAATTAATGCTTCGATTTTTTCTTTTTATTTTTTTATTTCTAGTTTGTGCCTGCCAAGCATCCCTCTTGGAAAGAGGTTGCACTTGGTGACAAGGCCAACTTAACAAATTTGGGCGCCCCATCAGAATCATAAATAGGAATTTCTGTGCCTATGTCCAGATGAAAATAACTACCTAATAAAATAATTGAGGGGTAAGTCACGTGTTCTCTGATTAACGCCTTGCAATTCTGCAAATCAGCGGCTTTTCAAAAGAGGACTTTGCAAGTCAACTTCCACTCAATTTTAATGGTTACATTATTAAAAAAAGTTATTTTTTCATCTCTCTTCTATTCTATATATTTATTTGATACAAAAATAAAACAAGTGAAGATTAAAATAAAATTAGCACATTTTTAGGCGCCCCTGGCCTACAGCCTAGTAAGTCCAATGGATGAAACGGCTCTGCTTGGAGTAATTCTAATAAGCCATGTTCTAATCCATTTATTCGAAAAAAAGATTCGATAAATAATTTTTCCCCTTTAAGAATTAGCTTTGAACGTTTGGTACTAAAACTGCGTAAATGTCCCATTGCCGCCAATCATCAATTTTTTAAAAAAAAATTACAGGGCAATTCTTGATTTTATTGAATGTCAAAATCTGAATTAATCCTCAGTATTCGAAGCATGAATGACACGCTTTGTTCTGAGATGTCTCTCAGGCATTTTAATCAATTAATTACTTAAAGACAATAAATTCTCGAAAGAGATAAACCCAAACAATCTGAAATAAAATTGAACCGATAAATTATCTCACCCTTCACAGTTTTCGTACCCGCTGTTTGGATTAACCACTCCGTATCGCTGATCATACGTGAAATCGTTTAGCCCAACGTATTCGCGCCAGACGGCCTGATAACAAATATAGAACAAAGGCTAGCGACTTTTCGTCTGGAATCAATAGAAAAACATCGTAACGGTTCAGAACGTTCAAATATGCCATCTTCAACGTACCACAGATAATCCGTGTAATAGGGTGATAAATGCGTTATTTGGAAAGGCTTAGCGCATTGTTTCCCTATCTGCTTTGAAGCTTTTCAAGACCATCCCTGAATGTCCTTCTCAGCAGCTCGACTTCGAACTAATTTGAAAACGTGTTCCGAATTTCAATTAGCTGCGAATGGGATGCTTTAAATAAAGTCCCCTTTTGAGAAATTTAAGAGGAAAAAATGTTTTTCCCAGATACTTACTTACACGGCGGTTATTGTGTTATTAACTCAAAGATAAAAAGGAAAAATTATCCAATCATTCATAAAGCGATCCTTGAAATCGGATAAAATTATATCTATAGATTTAAAATAATTTGGCAAAAAATTCTTCACTGAGTCCGCCAGCCTCAACCACCCGACCGATTTTGAGAATTTTTGTTTCATATGAAATCTTATGACGTCTAGATATGTCATTAAGGGTCGCCTGACCCTCACCACCACCCATTTTGGAACGAAATTGAAAAAAACTCTTTCCACTGTATGTTCTCTATGGGCAAAACCCTTTGGACAGTTCGCCAGCAAAACCACCCGACGGATTTCGACAAACCTTTTAATTAAAAGATTATGACATCTAGATATGTCATCATCATGGGCGCCCATGCTTGGGGGCAAGGTGGGGCCGCCCCCTAGCTCTCAGAGAAAGGAAAAAATATAGTGTAGTCATGTGTTCTTCTTTCAAGAAAATGATTCAAGAGTTGAAAAAGAATTAATGTTCAGGAAGGGCTAAAACAAAAAATGCTTTAAATTTTTTTTTTTTTGGGGCTTTTTTTTTTTTTTTTTTTTTGTCCTCCACAGAAAAGAACGAAAAACCCTGGTTTCGAAGACAAAGCGATTGACTTGTTCGGCAAGAAGAAAAGAAATTAACAGTTTCCTTTTTCAAATAAATATTAGTGTCAAATCCATAAACTAACCTATGCATAATAATTTACCTTACAGTTTGCTTTTCATATCAATACCAGTGTAAAATCTTATGAGATGTACATTTTTAGTTTGTTTTCTGTATTAAAGTATAAGGAATTTGCTCCTGCATTTGTGTTGCTAAATATTCACTGGTTTCAATCAAGTAGTTAAAATAACGTGTTATTCTTTTTTAGAGTATGAGTACCGTGGCCTAGTATTTTAGTAAAAAGGACAAAGTTTTTAACAGGGTCTGAACTGGAACTTTTTTATGGCTACTTACAAGTCGCCCATTCGTCTTCCAAAATATTAAAAATACTCCATACCCCCAGGTCTAGGCCCCCCTACAACCTATCATATGGGCGCCCTTGGTCATCATGGGTCGCCTGACCCCCCCTCCCCCATTTCTGAACGAAATAGAAGAAACACTTCTCCGCCATACATTCTCTATATGTTTTTTCGATTTCGTTCGAAAATGGGAGTTGGTGGGGGGCAAACGACCTTTGATGACATATCTAGACATCATACGCTTTCGTATGAAATAAAAATTATCGAAATCCGTCGGGTGGTTGTTGCTGGCGAACATTTCAAAGGTTTTTCCCCATAGAGAAGAATGTACAGTGGAAAGAGTTTATTTTATTTCGTTCAAAAATGGGAGGTGGGGTCAGACGACCCTTGATGACATATCTAGACGTCATAAGATTTCATATAAAAAAAAAACACGTCGAAATCTGTCTGGTGGTTGGGGCTGGCGAACTGTATGAGGGTTTTAACATATTATTTTAAATATATAGATCCCAACAGTTCCATCACAATGGCGTGTCAAAAATATTGTCAAATACCTATTGTGGGTGATTGAAACTATTTAGTTAAGGCGATTTCATTTTGTATTTATGGATCTGAAGACTTTCATGCCGAAATTCGTGAGAAATTTATACAAAACATTCCAATTAGATGAGGTTTATTGAAAGATGTTACAATTTTAAAGGAATCTGTTGTCTACAAAGATTATGAAATCTACTATGGTTGTATGGCCTGTTCCACTGATCTTCATGCAGTATTTAAAACTGTAAAAAGTAGTGACTGAGAGCCTCGAAGCAGCGAGGTGGCAGGGGTAGTGATGAACAAAGTGAACCCACCCAGAGGGTCTGTGAGTGCGGCTAGTGAATGAATAAAAGTTTGAATATACTTATTCGTTATTTCATGTTAATCCTAATTAATCTTTTTATGAGAAAAAAAGAGGTGAATATTCGTAATAACACTTAAAAATTTCGTTTAGTAATACACAAAATAAAGATATCAACCTGTCTTTGCCACGATGATTTTTATTTAAATTAAGATAAATCCAAACTATTGCTGGCAAATACTATGAGCCATAAAAAAGTTTTATTAAATATTTCGTCTCAATTAATTAACTATTTAATTTTAATTAAGTTGATGGTTAATTTAAATTAATCAAACAGTTAATATTAATAGTTAGTTTGATAATTAGTTAATTTGATAGATTAATTTTATTTGATATTTAACTAAACATGGCGACACCAATATTTGTTTAATAAATTTAATTTAAAATAGCCAGAAAAAGATAGATATTTAAAAAAGAGTTCCCTTTTTCCTTCTTGATAGTAAAAAATATCTCATTAACTTTAAAATTGCTTTGGGGTTTTCTGCCTAAATATTTGGTTTGAACCGACGATGGAGATTTAAATTCACTGTTCAAAATGGCTGCATTCATATCCTATGCTTTAAACACGCATATTAAATTTGCCACTCACAATGTTTAATAATTTTTATTCTCTTATATGTTAAGAAATTAGTGACGCAGGGTTTAAATGTTTGGAGTCATGTGATTTTAGCATATGACAAAGTAAGGTTCGCACAATTATATGGTAACTTAGATTAAATAAATTAATTTTTAAATCTAGAGTCTTTCTTTATTCGTGTCAAGTGTCAATTTCTTTTTACAGTTTCAGATAGGCTGGCTTAATGTTATCTAGGGGATATTTGCGCTGCTGGGATGTTTATTTCTTTATGATTCCTACGTATTGAATGATTATGTGTTGGGATATTTAAAAAAAATTGATCAATTTACTGACCAATAAATCTAGCATAACCTTTTGGAATGAAAAATGGAATGATAAAACCTTGATATAGTAAAAAATTAAATGTCATGAAAACAGAATCACAGTGTAAAATATTGCAATGTGTGGAAACAATAAAGACATTGGCTATGTCTGTATTGATCAATATGCAATATTTCATTACTTTTGTAACATTAACGTAAAGAACCTTTACATTACCTAACCTTTGCCTTCCAGCTTGGCCGAAAGGAATTTTTTTAATAAATTTAATTTTCATTATTGACATGGTAACTTGCATACAAACAAATGAATTTAATACCTTCCTTGCATATGAGTGGAAATTCACAGATAAATTAATGCTATAATTAAAAAAATATTTTCTTTATCCAACGTGAATTGCAAGCAGCATATTAAAAGAAATTTTTATAAATACAGTACCGGAATTAAACGGGGATCAGGCCGATTCGGATATGCGGAAATCCGGATGATGGGATAAAGCCTAGAAATTAAGTAATAAAAATGTCTAACATAGAAAAAAATTAACTTTGATTCATGAAATTGAGATTAGCAAAAATATGGTAACGAAAACTAAGATTTACATAAAAAAGAAGTCACAAATTAAATTATGCATCAAGGTTCATTACAAACATACATATGTATTAAAATTCATATGAACAATACAATATGTATGTGGTGGCGGCTCGTCCATAAGACCTGCGGTCCCCCCTGAAATTATTTTAAAATATTGTATTTTCGTTTTCTATTCTAATTTGCTTGCTGTTCCACTTTGAGAATTCAGTGATCAACGAAAATGGCAAAAAAGAAATAAAAAAATGTAAAAGGAAGGACGAAAAATCAATCAAGAATGACGAGAGAGACAGACCAGAGCTGCATCAAGTTTTGCCCCTCCTACGGATTCGATATTAACGCAAAGAGCAACGTGAAGCGGGAGAAAAGCAACCCTTTCTCCGCTCAAAATTGCATTCATTTGAGCTGCATTTTTTTCAGCTCTCATTTGGTGCGATTTCCTCATTTGGCTCCTTTTTCGCTTTTTCTCAGTAGTTCAGTCGTTTAGTCGTTTTTTTAAAATTCCAATTCTGAAGTATTTGTAATTTTATGCTTCTTTATGTTTTTTCGGGTGCTGATTACAAATCTGAGGTTTGCCACCAATAATTTCTGTTGGAATTTTAGTTATAGCCAAAAAACATTAAAAAGTTTTTTCTCCAGTTTTTTGCTTATAACTTCAAAAACATAATGGAAAGGTGTGTTTCGTCTAACATTCTAATTCTTTCCACCCTACTAAGAAATCTGCAGGAGAAAAAATGTCATACATTGAATTTCAATTATCCGAAGCCCAATCATGAACACCCCAATTAATCGACCGATTTCATTGACAATTGAATTCAGATGAATTTTACGAAAAAGAAGAACTTTTTCCATGAAGTATGGAACAACCATATTAACGTGCTTTGTTTTTAATCTTTATAAGGTAATTTTCTAATAGGGAGCATTAAATGACATGGTATAGAGAAGTATGCAAATATAATCAATATGAGTAAGAAGTAAAATTTAAAATTTTAAAAAAAAAAAAAAAAGTTATTTTATAAAAAGAAAGGCAAAATTTAAACTGTTCAAGAAAAAATTTTTTTTATTATCAATATAATAAAATTAAAGACAACAAAGAATCATCTGTAAAAAAGAAATGAAGAAAATTACATGACAATGCCAAGATGCCACAGCAGCAAAACAAAAAAACAGAGAACAAGACAGATATACCAATAAAATAAAAATTTAAAAGTTAGGAAGGTAATACAAGGCAATCCTAGAGTAATTTAGAAGTAAACGAAAAAGCAGAACAAAACAAGGAATCCATTCTAGTTAACTTTTCATACAGAGAACTATTCTGAAATAGATTCAAAAAGAATATTTGGGAAATTTTTCTGTAAGAAGCAAGCCTTTTAGGGTTAATAATATAGCATTTCAAGTAGCCTGAACTCCCTGCAAACTGAGAAACCAGCAACCACAAACAACACATCAAAAAGAAAAAGGAAGAACGTAAAAAGAGAGATTAATTTAGGTAGATTAATTTAAGAAAATAAATTCATTTGGCTGTATTAGATTATATTATTATTTTGTTAATTGTTTTATTAATTGATAATTAATTATCAAGTCAAGACATTCTTGTATTTGAAGAGATAAGAAATTGAACATCCAGGTTTTGTTTCACTTGAAAAATTTTGAGCGAACTACGCCAACATTAAACCAGCGGGAGTGTTCTCCTAAACTTTCGTATACTCTCCAAAGGTGCCAAGCCTTCAAGGCGTGAGCAAAAAAAAAATTCGAACCCATCGTTATCCAAATCAGACTATCAAGGTTTTTTCATTATAGTGATTGAAAATATCATGAGAAGAACTCAAAGAGATGCGTACTGATTAAAACAGCCCATCGCACACCAGATTTCACTCAGGCTGTCTCATGAGACAACTGGACGTAATCTGCTCCTCCTCCTATGAGCTCAGAAGATTGTTCTGCATGCATGCGAGAGGAGACAGCTACTGGTTTCAATAGTAAAATTATACAGACCAGACAGACATAAATGTACCTCGATGGATTGGGGCCAAAGCTCTTATACATCTTACATCATGACGATAAAACAGCAACTCCCGTGATCCATCTAGCCATTCAAGTTTTATTATATGTCCATGACTTCCCTGCTGCCAGACAGACAGATACTTCCCATTGATCATCATGTCCCAAAATGATGGAAACCTACAAATTATGTGTAAAGATCACATGTCACCGCCATCCCAGCTCATATTATTTTGAGTTTTCAGCTCACAGAGATAGACAGACATGGTCTTAAAAGTGTGTTTTTCACCTGGGAGGCCTGGTAAAACGTGAGATCATCAAAATCTTGAGTTCGGAATTTTGAGACATTACAATACTTTAAGTATACTCTGTATACTGAGAGCAAAAAATGTTGGAAAATTGATGAATTTGGTAAAATTGTCTTATAAAGGGTTAAAGTGATGAGTGGCACCCAATGCGACGTACTATTGCTTGCAGGCTGGACATCTCCAAAGTACTTGAAAGCTAAGGCGCTACTTTTTCCTAAGTTTTTTTTTTCCCACCAGTGCCTTATCGAAAATTATTCACGTTTTCATTGTAGGCCTCAAAGTGCGCTACCTTTTTTACAATTACAGACTCCACCTCCCACTCACTCGGCGGATTTCCGATTTCTGACCTGCTGCAGAGAGGTCCCACCCAGGTGCAGATTCTTTGAGGCGCTGCTTGCTTCTGGTCACCGGGTCCTGTAAAATTGGGAATCGGCGTTTAAAGTCTTTGAATTTCAGCTGCACATTCATTTGTGCACATGGAGATTTGTCATGTCTGTTTCTTCCCCACCCATTTTATTCTATAAGGAAAAGTACTCACTGGCTGTAAGTAGACATCGCCAACTCTACCAGTTGCAGGGAGAGCATGATCTTCTTTCCCTCTCTACAGCTGCTTGTCAAATTCTGATTTCTTCCTAGCCAGTAGATTTATGAATTTTATGCTACCCTCGAGTACAGGCTTCAATCTGCAAGGTATTGTTCTTTCTAGCCTCTTCTTAGGTGTTGATTGATTTTT
This sequence comes from Araneus ventricosus, assembly GCA_013235015.1. NCBI lineage: Eukaryota > Metazoa > Arthropoda > Arachnida > Araneae > Araneidae > Araneus > Araneus ventricosus. Next base: position 16,108 of record BGPR01034296.1, read on the forward strand.
TTTCTTTCCAATAAACTACAGATTTGAATTCCAACCATGGCAAGCCGCTTCTGGCTTTATCATAGATTTTGATCCTTTTTCTTTCTAACGTTCCAAATGGTAATGGTGAGCCCAGTAGTGAATGGACTGCTGAGTTTCCACAGAATTCTACCTGCTTTTGAACACAGAGCCCAACAAGAGCCATTCCTTGACGATTGCTTTTTCTTCCACGTAAAATTCCATTGCCTAGTTAAGATGGAGTCATCTTTACATATCGCACATGCCTTCTGGAATGCGTGTATGTTATGTCATAGTGCACGTGCTCTTTTGAGCCACCCAGTTAGAGATAAGACATAGAGGGAGGGTTGCTGCCTAGAAATGTAGTCCTAAATGCTGGCACCAGTTAGAAATTTTCAGTTGATATTTGATGTTATACATTGATAGAATTAAAATTGATAGTTTTTG
>BGPR01034297.1:0-16550 GCA_013235015.1 Araneus ventricosus
CATCACTTCAGTTACATTTGGATTGTCAATAACGGTTCAATAAAATTAAAGTGCAAAATGTACCACTAATTCCTGAAAAATATTTATCAAAAGATAGAAAATTGAAATTACTTTTCAATGAGCTTTTGTAAATTGAAATATTTAATATATTTTCATTTAAACTACCCGTCGCATTTGAAAATCTCTACTTAGGGTGGAATCATTCCAGAACTTCCGTGCCTACGATCCACTTCCGGTAACCTTCTAATTTAATTCCCGATGAAGAAGCATTACACAGGAAATTGGTCTTGTGCACGGAAGTTCTACAATACCCGAAATAACCAAAACTCGTCCATATACGGGTCTATTCTGGTACCCCCGGTTGGGTTGGGAGACGTCACTTTTTCCCTCAGAGGAAAGATAACTAGAGAAATCAGCCGAACTAGTTTTTGGGGACAAGATAAAGTCACGTGAGTCTTGGCAGAAACCTCCCCTTTCCGTTCGACAGTTGTATTGATTTGTATAGCCGGCATTTAAATCCAATGAAGTTCTGATTGTTTAACTACAGAAATATAATGGTTGTGAGTTGTTGTGCCTTTGGGTGCACTGAGAGAGCAGTCAAAGGAGGTCCTGTTACCTTTCACTGGTATGTATAAATTTTTTGTTGCGTTTTTTTTTTAATGTAAAAGAGGTTTATTAAGATGTCGTCATATGTATGATACAGTTTATTCATAAAACTAGAAACATTCACCTCTAAACAGCCCGAATATATGCAATAATAAATCTCAGTATCATTGCATATTAATAATTCAAACATTTATTGAATAATTATTTCTCCGAGTTTGATTAATTTGCATTTTTACGAAACCTATAGCATTTCTCTATTTGGCGATGTAGTTTGTCGCCAAACGAAATGTTTGTTTTGGTTTCATTAAACAGTAACTGTCAATGTAGTTTGATTTATTTTAGATTTTAATTGCATTAGGCATTTTTTTGTAAAGAGTTGCTTGAACTAAAATTAAATGCAATGTTTTAGCTAATTAAAAAAATATATGTAATGTTGAAATTTTAATTTTAAGTTTCTACAGTTTTAGAATAGAAAATTTAATGACATTTGTTTTTTTCCCTTTTAGTCATATATATTTAGAAACAAAGTTAATAATGACATACTCTGCTGTAAAGTATAAAACTTATTAAAATCATAAATTTATGTTTAAGAAATAATGATAAATCGCAAATAAAATTGCTGGAATAAATATAATATTTTTTGACATTCTACAACTTAAAAAATATATGTGTCTGTATCATTTACTTATTTATTTACTAAGCTTTTAAATTTTTCATGTTTCAGGTGGTTATGTATATTTTTACTTGAAGTGTTTCTCTGTTATTAAAATAAAAATAAAATATATACAGTATTTTACTAAATTTATTCCATTTCGTTTTTTCCTTCTTCCTTTTTTTATGCATGCCTGTAACTTATGGGACATTTTTGAAAGTTTTTACCATTACAATAAAGCATTAATTTACTTTCTATCATTCCTTAATTTATTCAATTTTGTTGTAGCTTTCCAAAGGATGAAGAAAGAAGAAAAATTTGGGAGATAAAAATACGCAGAAAAAACTTTAAAGCCACTAAATCGTCCAGATTGTGTTCTAAACATTTTTCTCCAGACAGTTTTGACAGAGAGAAATTTGGTGGAACATGGTTGAAAAAAACTGCTGTGCCAACTGTTTTTAATTTTGACAAACAATTTGTTGAAAGGAAAATTACACGCAAACCATTAGTCAGGAAAACACCAGAACCTGAACCTGTTATTGAACAAGGTAAATCCAAAAATTATAATTTGATATAGTTTGAAGTTTTTTTGGATATGTCACAAAAATGTGTTTTTGTTGTAAATCTTATCAAAATGTTCTTAATCATCTGTCATTAGATAAGCATTTTGTCATAATCTTCTGAATTTTAATATTAATAAATTATAACCAGAGAAAGCTTTTAGTGCTTGCAAAGTTTCTCGTACAAATATATGATCCATGGTATTTTAATATTATTCAGATTTTAAAATATTTCTTGTATAATGGGCATTTTCTAAAAAGTCCAATTAAAATTCCATCCTGTATATACAAATAAAATGTCGTATATTGTCTCTGGTTTCAACATTATTTACCACAAAATTATTTTTACTGTCTTTGGAAAAAAAAGCATATTTTTCTCATACTTAAAAGAAAATATTTAATATTTATATGTATTAAGGTATCCGCTACTTCACTAAAGCATAGTGAAACTATTTTGCAATATAATCATAAATTATTTATAAGCATGTGCTTTAAAGTTATGTATGCTCATTTGTACTAATATTTTGAAAAATCTGTGCCACATCTTCTGTCATTGTCCTCATTCTTTTATAAAGTATTAGTGGGAGTTATTATATAATATTATGTCAAAATACTTATATTATCATTTGAAAAGTGATCTAGTGATTTAATAGTAGTAATAACAAATAATATATTGATAAGTAAGCAAATAAATTCAAATACAGTAAGTTTTCATTTATATTTGTGCAGTTTTACATGAAAATTAAGTTTCCTCTAATAAGTACTTAATGCATGTTATTCACTTTCCCCTTCACATAACTCTTCCACTTCAGGGATGTACGTTTTTGTGTTTGTGAACATTAATACTATGAGCGTACATCTATGTGCACAAGTCTATATATTCATCTAGACATCATTCTTACTCTGAGCTTTTTCCCCACGTTAACAACGGGAAAAGTGACGTCTCCCAACCCAACCGGGGGTACCAAAGAATAGGTACTGGAGCAGTGATAGGACATGGTAAATAACTAAAACTAGAAAATACAAGGTATTATTAAGAGACCTATTCAGTACCCCTGGTTGGAACAAAGCTATCACCCTGCATTATGCTAATAAAAATGGCGTCTCCCAACCCAACCGGGGGTACCAGAATAGACCCGTAAGTAGCAGGGAAATTTGAACATTCAATATAACGACAGAAAATATTAAATATTTATTAAAAATGCAATGTTCTACAACTAATAGAATCAATTTAAATTATAAAACATCAGAATATATTTCAACTGCAGCCAAATTGTGCGATTCTTCCGACCAATCGGAAAACGGCAAAATGGTTCGCAGAATATGCTTTGTTTACGTTTGAGTTGGCTGCTGCTTGTTGATTTGTATCTAACAAAAACCTGATTTTTATAATATAAATGAAGGAAATGCCCATAAACTGCCGACAGTAATGCCAGAGATCTTCGTTTCTGTCAATGTTTGGAAGTTAAACTTTCACTCAAATTCAAATGTTACTTTTAAACTATTTCCTATCAAAGTTGAAGTAAGCTTTCTTTACTGAAAGTTGTTTGAATTATGATGGGAATAAGAACGTGCTTTATGTTGTTTACTTTAATGGTATTCAATTAGGGATGACGAGACTATCCTTACAACATATCCCATGCTGGTTAAATTTAAATCAAAATTACTCCAGTTATCGTGTTCATAAGATAACATGGGAAAAGGCGTTATACATATAGTATATATACCTACATAAACTTTTGAACGAAGGATGATTTTGGGTTCTAGGGGTCATGATCGGTGAAGATCTGCAGAAATTTTTCGGAAGTCGTGTTATGAGAACCATTGCGATAGGTAAACTTCCTATAAGGAATCTGCCTAAAAAAACATCACAGTCTTGAAAGGATTAAACATTTTCTTTTGCGAATGCGAATTGTTTACACAAAGCTATGATTTTATCGGTATTCAGAAAATTACAATTAAATTTCTGCTTTCAATATTATTAACCCATATTTTACCACATTAAGAAAAAATTAATATTTTTCCAAAAAAATTCTATCATAGACTAATGAGACATCAAGCAAAAATATAGAGTTAAAAAACTTGAGAAAACTTCATCGGTTGTCTTTTTGCAAGCTGTCCTATATATAGGACGATGGTACAATCCACTACTACATGCTTTGCAGTCAAGCATCTTGGTTTACATGAAATGGTAGTAAACATTCAAAGCAAAGTCCTAAACTACATTTTTGGCAAATAGTTAAGGGTTTTCTTGTACAGTTTATAAGCTGTCATCGGCGTTGTTTTCCATTTACTAGAAAGGGTTCACTTTGGAATTTGAAGTAATCTGGAGTTTTTTTTCGTATGCCCAAACTCATTCTTGCAACATTGCGAGGTACACACAGTCCCAGGTAAGCTATTGTAAAATGTCGAAGAAATTCGAGGAGTTCTACAACTTGCTCTGGAGGAAACGTTTTTAATGTTTTTCTAAACCAGTGCAACCAGTGATGTCTCAAATGCATTTTTTAATAATGGTCAATACCACTTTTTTCTTGCAAGGATGAAAAATATGTTTTTATGAGATTGTTCAACAAATCTAGACCATTTTTGTACAAATTATACGAAACAACACAAATGGTATGTCTGCTTTCCACCCTTCATTCTTCTTTCTACTTTTTAAAGCCTCTTTTGTCGTCAAAATTGGCGATCAATGAGACAACTCTACTGTCAATTAATCGTACAGCTGCAATTTTATTAAAGGGCATTTTGTCATTCTATTTTCCTTAACTGTTCCAGTAGCAAAGAAACGCTTGCTTCTAAGAGACCAAAACGATCACACGACGTTTGCAGAAGTTTCAACAAAAGACAGTCAATTTTCAACGACTGATTGGGCTAATGATTTCTTTTCATAGTCATGCCACATTTGTTTTCATAATTGCTTTACTGCCTGATATGGTATAATAAGAGAGGGATATATATCGAAAGATGAGAGTATCCTTAGATTGTATCCAAATTTTACAGGTTTTCCTTTTATGTACAGTTTGCATCCATGTCTTCCAAAATAGCGGACTATTCTTTCATCATTACTTAAATGTTCAGAAAACATACGAAACTGTTAAAAAACTTTATTCAACAATATCTAATTTGGACGTACTTTCTAATGGCGATCTGGATCAAAAGCAGTATTGTCATTAAAGTATAAAGAACTCTTGATATCTAAGTATCGCTTTCTTGACATTGTTTGACTAACAAGCATTGTTCCAGTATCAGAAGCATTTCCCCAGTACATTTTTTTCTCTGAGTAAAATGTAACATCCGCTATAAAAAATAATTCCCAAAACTTGTTAAAGTTCATCGAATTTTAGACAAAAATCGTGAATATTTTTCTGTCAAGCGTGCTTGTTACCATCTACCATAGCTGGACAATCACATTTTCAGCCACCATCTCGAGAAGTTTCAAGGTGATTTTCCTGAAATGATATCCGTAAAATAATTAGGAGCTGATGAAAATTTTGGTGCACAAATTATTCCTTGTAGGTGTTGAAACATATTCAGCAGCGTCTTTTTTCCTTTAGAATTTCAATTGTTCCATATGCTTCTTGAATCTTTTCGTCAAAAGCAACATGACCATGTTCAATGCTGCTGCAGGCATCATCAACTTTTTAATCATCAGTGACAATTTCTGGAACATGTGGTGATATTATAATTTAAAAATCACTATCATCATATTCATCGGCCAATGGCCTTAAATACTCAAAAGCTTTTTCAGTTAAAAATCTCCGAATCATTTCCATTACTGTTCTGGAAGGAGCGGATGTGAAATCAAATCACACTTCGAACAGTAGTATTCTTTTCCGTACAAAAGATAGCGTCAGCACGTGACCAAAACTCTCGACCAAAGAAACAGAACAAATATATTATTCAAGACACACCTACAGGTTCATGTTCCAAGCAAACTAGATGCTATTGAGTTTTGCAATAAGTAAAACACAGATATTCTAATCCTTTTTCCCGAAATTTCAAACGCCTTTGTATGGGTGTGCATAGTAGAGGATTTTACTATCGTCCTATATATAGGACGGCACCTAAAACCTTTGTAAAACCAGTTTGAATATAGCTTTTTTTTTCCAAATTTTACTCAGAAATAACATATAAGACATGCCATTAATAAATTTGAAAAAAGAAATTGTATTTTTTTCTGATAATTATTTAAAAGAAAAATATAATTCTTGTCAAATAAAGTAGCAAAAATTAGCCAAATTCAAAATTCTTAAAAAATTTTAAAATGATCAAAATTGAACTTAAAAAGATAATAAATCGCACTTATCAATCTTAAAATATACTTTAGAAGCGGAATATAAATTAAAAATGCGATATTGGCTATGAAAATTCGACAAATCTGAGCTGTCCTATATATAGGACGATGGTAAAATACGGGTTAACAAAATTCCAATTACATGTCTCGCTTTTACCAAAATGACTCAAATGTTTTGATCGAGCCAAACTTGCCATTGGCTCTCAAAACACTGAAGCCATTAAAATGGACACTATCTTGAAACGGAATAATAATAAAAAAATCCTTAACCATACATAATTTTTGTAACTTCAAGGAACATTCATGCCAAATTCGAAGAAAATAGAACAGCGTGTTTGGCCATGGTTGCATAACAAACGCATATACAGGCAAACAAACAAAATGCCTAACGGTCTAGTTAAAAAAGTACCCCGCTTAGCTCTTTCAATTAATTTGAACAAGGTCTTTTTTTCCGTATCTTGCAGAGTTTTTGCGATAAAAACGCTAACTCCAAATTTTGCCACTAGATAGCGCTGTAAATGATGTCCTTGCGCAGCGAATATGCACCTTGCTATAGCCTAGACATAACTTTTACGACTATAGCTGTTGCCGTTCTGAAATTAAACGGGACGTTACAAAGATATACTATGCAATAGTATATCGTTGTACATACCCTCAAAAGACAAAGAACTGTTGAATTAAACCTCTCTTTATCCTTTCTAGAACGATTTTATAATAATGAAATGAGCACCTCAAAACACATAAATCTAAGAAAGGCACGAGTGTGTGAGTTCCCCTTTTCAGAGATGTGTCTGGTCTCAGATTACACGCTTTTTTTTGGGGGGGGGGGCTTCTTGTAACAATTGTCCGAAGAAAATGTTTTTCCTTTTACTTTAGAAGATGAATAAATTCGCTTGTTACAAGACTAACTCCTCAGTTTCACAATAGTAAAATGCAACAGAAAAAAAATCTCATCTTATGGTCATCTACAAGAACGTGTTGTAACCACCCTTTGCAAATAACTGCAATCTTCATGCAGATAACAATTTCATACCTCCTTCCGCATTGTCGGGACCTCCGAAAGCGAAAAAAAGTCGTGTGTTTATAATGTAAAAAAACCTATTTGCTATTTGGTTTAGAAATTTATTTCTATTAATTTTTATTCACAAATTTATTTTTAGTTCTTCGCAGGAACCTTATTTTAGCAGGTGGGCTCTTCCCTTTCTTCCTCGCTCTCTCTCATACACACACACTCACATTCTGGGTCCAGTAATGTTCTATAAGTAACCTACTTGCCATCGAGCAAGCTGACAACCTGCCAGTCCGTCACTGATTCTAGTTGTTTTCTTCTCTTCTTTCTTTTCTAAAGTTTCTATATTTCTTATTTGGTAAATGTGGAGTTTACGGTACGTACCTGTTTCTCGCCAATTTTTCTTGGCACAATTTCATTTGCAGTCACCAAATATTGTTTTGGATGTGCAATGTGACTTTTATTGCCCTTTTGCGCATGCGTCACCTGAAAAGGAGAGGTTGAGCACGCAATGCCTGCGGCATTTTAAGCGTGTACAGGACAATTTTTTTAAACTTAAACAAGCATCAGCGACTTCGGTTTCAGTATAGCAAGAAACTAGTAGCTTCGCTTTTTCATTGAATGTTAGGAATCTAAGTTTTTTTTAAAAATTCCGAAAACGAGAATTTCCGCACGCAATGCCTGCTTCATTTCAAGCGTTCATCGGGCAATTTTTTTTAAGTTAAGAAAACATCAGCGACTTCGCTTTCAGCATAGCGGAATACTCGTAGCTTCGCTTATTCATTGAGAAACGAAACACACAGAATAACATTTACGGTATTGAACGGCGCGTACCGGACAAATTTTTTAAACTTAAACAAACATCAGCGACTTCGGTTTCAGCATAGCAAGAAACTAGTAGCTTAGCTTTTTCATTGAATGTTAGGAATCTAAGTTTTTTAAAAAATTCCGAAAACGAGAATTTCCGCACGCAATGCCTGCTGCATTTCAAGCGTGCACCGGGCAATTTTTTTTAAGTTAAGAAAACATCAGCGACTTCGCTTCCAGCATAGCGGAATACTCGTAGCTTTGCTTATTCATTGAGAAATGAAACACACAGAATAACATTTACGGTATTGAATCGATATTCAATCCGAAGAAATCCAAACGAAGTTTTATTCAAATTCAAATTAATCGTCCAATCACATCGAAGAGTTGAACAAAACAGTCCAATCGAAACGTGACGCAATATAGACTGATAAGCAAAACACCGATGAAAAAACATCCAGACGCATCCGAAACAAATGTTCTCTCATCTCCGTTCTTGGCGGCAAAGAGTTGGCGATCCTAAGAGGAACGAAGTAAGTGTGTACCGTAAACTCCACATAAACCTCTTATTTATCTAAATAGCTTATGAAGACGATCCTGATTGCAACCTGATCTAATTCAAGCGCGGAAAGAGTGGGGAACATTTGTAGACAGGTTTGTTTCATTAAACAAGCCTTGCATCACATCAAGGTTAAAATAACAACAATAAGCAAGCTATTAGCAAACATAATTACCGTGCATTGCTTATATCATTTATTAGATTTAGTGAATTACTGCATATAATCCTAAAACTACAAAATGTCTATTTTTCACGCTAGGTAACCTTTTATCTCTTGCATTAATTGCTTTATTATTGTAATAATCACCAATGCCATTATAAGATTAATTTCATATTTTATTAACTGTTAAAAATTTCACTAACTTATTATAACTTTTTACTCAGGTGCAAATTAAAAATTTCGTGCCACTAACCCATTCTATTTCAACTGTCAACGGAAGATGAAAGCCCTTTTGAGGCTATGCGCTTCCCAAAAACCCCACCCTCTGTGTATTTTTCACGAAAGTTCGAAAATTGTGCGTTTCATGGGTTTTATTCTGAGCATTAATGTGGGGGGCATGGTGACCTTTCACACTAAATCGATGATACTCTGCAACTTTGTATTTCACTTTTTCCATGGATCAGATTATATCGTTTTCGAGATAACAAAACCAACTTCGGATTTTTCCGCTAGGTGGTGTTGTAAATGGTTTCAGCACGTAGCACATATATTCACTTTAGAATACTTAGACACTGCTTTTATGCATTATAGTTGTCACCGTTTTGAAGATAAGAGGGATTCTCACGACTTTAGTGGAGTTTTTTACACCCTAATAATCTGCGGATCAACCAAGTGTTTGGCAACTTCTTAAAACTCAGCTCAGAACAAGATTACAATCATGAAAAGAAATGGAATTCTGACCTTCCCTACTCACCGTCGAGCGGCGCTGTGATCTTTTAAATCTAACTCGTAAACGGAGTTGATTATATTATATGACTTTATTTGACTCGATTCAAAGATCGTGCCACTCTCGAAATTGCAGTTAAGTTTTCAAACTAATCAACCGTTAATTTTTTAATTTATCAAACTAAAACTTTATTTTTTAAAGTGGTGTCATAAGTTTTTATCGAAAAATTCCTTTCTATGATTGAATTCTATCCGATAATTCTATCACAGTTCGTAGAAAAGTATTCCCAAACTGCTTATTACTTATGTTTTGACTTACAAGGGGAGGGCACGACTTGGGAAATTCAGTTCGGAATGGGACTTGATTTATTAATAGTTTACCTTTTGGGTGTTCATCCATTAAAATTTTAAAGCTAAATAACCAGCCAATTCGGAGAAAATTGACCTCAAACTTTCGGCATATCTTATATACCAGTAAGTTGTCACCGTTGTTGAAGCGCGAATAGCATGGACGTTATAATACGGGCATGCAAACATTTTGCCCAGGGTTCGATCCCGCCCCAGTTTTCTTTTTTGAAAATATTTTTTTAAATTAACATTTAATTAAATCAAAATTTTATAAACATCTTTTATTAAAATATTAATAATTTTTTATTCACATGATATATTAATCATAGTCATAATTTAATTTTTAAACAGTTAAATAATCATAAATACAATTATAATGATGATAAATAATAAGTATAATTACTATTATCATTATATGTCATTAAAATTTTTGAATAATTCCGTTAAAACAATTACAAAATTTCCTATAGCCTTACGGAAATGATTTTGGTCGGGAAAGAATGTATTCTTAATTATTTAACTGTTTAAAAATTATAATATAACTGTAATGGTGGGTTTACACGCGAACAGTAGAAAACCGACAGTAAGAGATGACGCATGCGCAGAAGCATAAAAGTTTTAACCGGGCCACGGCAAGTCTCTGTCAGAACTTGACAGCGACATCCTACTGTCGGTTTTACTGTTCGCGTGTAAACCCCGCTTAATGCAAGAATCATATGAATAAGTAGTTATTTTTCATTAAAATGATTAATATTTTAATTTAAATATTTATAAATTGTTAATTTAATTTGAAATTATTAATTTCAAAAATTATTTACAAAAAAGAAAATACAATTAATTATAAATACAAATTCAAAGGTGCTAAATAATAACTAATTATAGTTGCTCTCATTAGATAATTGTAATAGTGCTCTCATCGTAAAATAATTTCATAAAGATTGTTTTCTTTGGAAATTTTTGAAATTTTTCAACATTTACATACAAGAACATCTCGTAAAAATATTAGAAATAAAAGAATATTTTGATATATTGCATAATTAATAAATGGTGTACGCTTATTTTTATTAGATTTTGGTGTGTATGCGGGATGATAATGAAGACATCGTTAAGTGCAAACAGCAACTTAATAGACAACGACGTTTAAACTAAACATAGAAATGCTGGACATAATAGTGACGACGACATTCTTCAAGAGAGTCAGAGTCAGCTCCAGTTTGCGCTGGTTTTCTGTGTGTAGGCGTTCGTACCAACGCCATCTATTGTAAATAGCTTACATGCCCTTTTCTTTAAAGTCATACACATTACTTAAACAATTACCCAGATAGCACGTAAGTTTGGTTTTGACTTGATATTCCCTTGTCATGGCAAAATTTGACGCGTCAAACTTGAAGCGAACTTGTAGCAAGTTCGCCGAGTCAACTAGCACCACCCTCGCTTGCAAAGCGTTTGCTACAGGTTCGACGTGACAAATAGCGCCACCTCCCTTGCAAATCAAACTTGCTGCAAATTTGCAAAACAAGCTTGATGCAAAGATAGCACAAAGAGATAATTATCTTTATATCTGTTTTTAAAAAACATCCGATTTTTAATAGCATCTCCTAGACCGTCCTTCTTTTTATTAATTCAATAAATCAATGATAATTTGTTAAAAACCTAACTTTTTTATAAAAAAAGTTTTTGAAACATTTTACATCTTTTTACTAAATATATCACTCGCATTTTAAAGAAAACTATAACGCCTTTTTCTTAATGTTGAAATTTTAACGTTTATAAGCAAAATTAAACCGAAAAAACAGTCAATGTTTGTTGAAAAATAATAACTTAGACATTTTGTCCCATTTTAAAGTAATTTCTTTTGAACTCTAATATCATAATTTATTCTACTAGCAAAACGTAGTTATTAGCGAAAATCGCTCTCTCTTTAACTTCAAATCATATTCTCAACTGAAAAAATTAATGAAATCAAGAAAAAAGTTTAAAATAAATCGTGTACGAATCAAATCGAACGCTGTATTAGCGAAATCTATCTTCTCCTCGCAGAGTTTAACTGGCCGAATGGCTAGCGCGTCTGCTTCGGAACCGAAGCTCGCGAGTTCTATCCCGGGTTGTGCTCCTACTCTGTTTTTGCTGTAATTTGCAATGAGTTTGCAATGCAAGCTTGCTGCAAATTCGTCCCATGGTGACCTCGAAGCTTGCGTTAATTTGTTTCAAACTTGCCGCAAGCTTGCACTCTTGTCATGTCAAATTTGTGGCAAGCTTGCTGCAAACTAAAATTGCTATCTGGGTACTAAACACATCAAATTTCAAAGTTATACGGTACTGTGGTTTTAAGATCCAGAGAAAAGATTGTATTGCATCAGCCTAACTTAGATACACCATCGGAAAGAGCAAACGATTTATGTTCTAATAAAGTTAGTTTTGAATTTCTAACGTAATTTACAGAATTTTGAGAAATTTTGTTTCCAAAACTTTTTCATGTCATTGTGGGCGATTTTTTTTTTTTTCTTTTCATTTTGTTGAAGTCCTGATTCCACGGCCAACGCCGTGCGAGTACTGCTAGTAAATATATATAACGAAATATTTTATTGTAAAGTGATCCTCTGCTCACCCTCCATATCAACCCCTTCCATTCTGTTCCTCCCTCTCCCCTCCAACCAGTGTTCCGGTATTGCCTAATTTAAAACTACACCACTGGTACAGTTTTTCGTAAGCACTGTCGTTTATCATTTGTAACTGAATTTTTAAATTTTGTTGTCTGCACCCTATACTCCGAGGTAATTTTAGGTGTCTAAAATTTTTGCCCCCACATTTGCACCCAATCGCCGCAACTGCCAGCCCCCCTCAAAGGTTCAAAATGGCAATATCTACGGAACGGCCATTGCCTCTGTAACTAATGATCGGATAAAGTTAATCTTTTTAATGTTTGGTTTGTTATTAAATGGGCTACAAGAATGGTGTAAGGTATGTGACAACCCTAAATTCCTCGTTTTACAGAAAATTTTCGAAATTTGTTTTATTTGTTTATTTTGTAGTCCATACATTTAGGTATCTAAAAATGCTTTATTTTTGTTTCTGCTATAATTACAAATAAAGTTATAGCATAAATAATAACCGGAAGTGACAATTCTGATACCGGAAGTGGCAATTAAAAGAGCCTTAAAAATACAAACAATTAGTTTGAACAACTATATTTAAATTCTCAAGCAATATATTGTCTAAAAACATAGATTTAAGCTTCCATTTTTTATTTTTATTGTTTTATTGGTTTTTGGCGACGCTTTTTTAAAAAAATGCAACACAACAGTAATTACAACAATAAAAATTACTTTTTGGCGCTCAAATTGCTGTTTTATAATTTAATTCCATTTATTTTGAACTGTTACCTTTTCTCATGTGTTTTGAAATGTAAATTTATCCATAGATGCTTAAAAATTACATGAAAATTGACAAAAAGCTAATTCAGATATCGAGACGCCACTAACTATCTACTATACAAAATTATTCAGAAAAATCTGAAAAGCTGAAAGAACACAAAAGTCGTTTAAAATCAAGTAAAAGAGGGTTTGACTTGTAAATATGGCGAGTTTTAAGACTCTAAGATGTGTACAAAATTTTTTGTGCTCTATGAAAATCTTTAAAAGCGTTTTCTGAGAAATTGGAATTTTCGATATTTTTCTACGCGGCAAACATAATTTTGGAAAATGTTTTTAAGATATTAAACTGAAATTTGGCCGAAATGTTTTATTTGTTTCTAGCTATGTTATGAACTAGAATCTAAGCTCTCTGCCTATATTTATTTATTTTATTGACTTTTTAGTGAGAAAAATCGATGATTTTATTAAAAAAATTCGAGTTTGTTCGCAAAGTTTGGAATATCTCCAACACCTTTCGAGGTATTAAAAATATCCTAGTTCATAACACAGATAAGCATGTTAGCTATATACTGTGCAAATATTGATGAAATATATTCAATACAACTTCTTATAGGAGGTTTGGCGTAAGTGCAAATTTTCACTAAAATTTTGCCAAAAATTGCCTATAATTTGAAAGTGAATGAAATTTCCAATGAAATTGCATTAGAATTCTCAGTTTTATAACTCATTTTAATTAAAAACATGAATGTTTCATTAAAAATTTGAAAAAAAGTGCTCCGAAGGTAGTCACATACCGTAATTCATATTTACGTTACACCTAATAGTTCTTAGAAGTTCAGGAAAATATGTGAAAAAGTAGATTCTTTACTTCAAAAATTGCTCTCTATTTTTTTATTTGTCATATTATGCAAAAATCCTTCCTATAAAAGTTATAGCCTACAATTTTTTGAATATACTGATGCAAAGTTTTATTTATTTATGTACGATGGGGGAGGGGGGGAGAAAGCAAGAAGGTTCGGCGTGCCACGCGGTTGCCCAGTCATCGCGACCAGTGGTTTATAAAAAACATTAAATCGTATCGTTTTGAGAATGTTCGTGAGGGACTCCCGTTCAGCATACTAAAAGTCCCGGTTCCTGGGGGGGAGAAGAGCTCGGGCCGCCATCTTGGATTTCATCCTCCTTTTTAGCTTTTCTTTAATGTCTCGAAAACTACTCACTTTTAGGAATTACACGTGATAAAACAAATTAAAGAGTATAAATTTCCCTACAAATGCATGTTTTTATTTTTCTTCCAGCTCTAACAGTTTCTGAGATAATGGGTCCCAAAGTTTGTTGTCATCTTGGATTTCATCCTTCCTCTTTTGGTTTTTCTTGAATAACTATTCAATTTTCAAATCACATAGAATTTAAGAAATTAAAGAGCATAAAATTCAGTACAAATGCATGCTTTTATTTGTCTTTCAGCTTTAATAGTTTTTGAGATAATTGGTCTCAAATTGGATGAATTGATGAAAGATAAAAATTCGTAGTTGATAGTCCAATAAACGAAGGATTTGAAAAAAAAACCACTACCACTGGTCGCGATGACTGGGCGATCGCGTGGTACACCGAACCTTCTTGCTTTCTCCCCCCTCCCTCAGCATTAGCATCGCACATAAATAAATAAAACTTTATATCAGTAGATTCAAAAAATTGTAGGCTATATACTTTTATAGGAAGGATTTTTGCATAATATGACATATAAACAAGTAATATATATATATAAAAAATTAAGTCAATTCCTACTTAGGTTAACAAAGAAAAAATTTATTTTAGTTACTTTTTATTAAATAATTACAATTAATATAAATATGTATATACATATGACAGAATCACAATATTAATGGCAAAATAGAAAGCGAATTTCCTTGCGATTTTCCATTTTCCTTTCTATATATGGTGTTGGACTGTTATTTTTGTTTGTTACTATTTATTCGCTTTCTATTTTTTTTTCGTTTCTAATTTATGAAGCTGATGGTGGTCTATAATTTCTCATTCTATCCATCTCTTGTTCTATATTACTTGTTAATTACTAAATTGATATTCACTAAACAATAAGTACGCATCATATAATATTGTTACAAAGCTATAAAGTTGTTTCGCTGAGATGCTAATCTTGGCGAGTTGGCGATAAATTTGGCGATCTTGGCAACAGATTTGGCGACCATTTTCGCGACTTGGCGGCGAAGTTGGCGATTTTGGCGAATTTTTTTCTCCCATATAAAACTAAAATTAATTAATTAAATTTAATTAATGAATTAATATTTGAAAAAAATGTATTAACATCAAGTGTCATCCACTACAAGTTTAAAAAAATGTATTTGAACTTGAGTGAATAAAAAATATTTTATTAACGATTGAAAATTTGAACAAGATATATATGTATAGGGAGAGTGTGAACTAATAGTAGGAATTGAAAAAATGGAGAGCAAAAATCAAAAGTTTTGAAGAAAAAGAATCTACTTTTTTCAATTTTCCTGAATTTCTAAAAACTATTAGGTGTAACGTAAATATGAAATACACCATTCTTGTAGCCCATTTAATAACAAACCAAACAGCGAAAAGATTAACTTTATCCTATCATTAGTTACAGAGGTAATGGCCGTTCCGTGGATATTGCCATTTTGAACCTTTGAGGGGGAGTTTTGGGGACTTTTGTAAAAATGCTCCTCTGGTGGGGGTCTATCAATGATGTAAAATTCAGCTTTACTCAAATTTTTTCCGAATTTGACTGTTTTTGCGTCTTTATTGACTGAACTATATTGTGAGTGAATGATGCTTGGCAGATTATCAGTTCGTTCTCGTTGGCTGGAATATGGGAGTAGAAATTTCTTGCGTTTCATCAGTATAAAACCATTATAATAAAAATGGTGCCTAGTAATAGTAAAATGGCTATGCGCTACGCGATAAGATCACTTACAGTATTATCTACGCCTCAGATGGCACACACCAAAGTCCCATCAGTGTTACAGTATTATCTAAGGTAAAATTCAGAGTTATTGTTCTTTTCTCGAAAGCGGTAAAAGACACGGAAATAAAATAAACTATAAAATTGTGGATGAAACTTTGTTTGATACCAAAAGAACCTTATTCACATTAATGCTAAGAATGGAATGCGTTCAACACGCATTTGTTTCGTCGTGATTTCCAATCCATTTTGGAACACAGGATGCCAAAGCCATTCATCGATGTGAAATCCAGATGATAATTGGTGTTGACTGAGGAAGAGTTTGGAATTCCAACGTTGCTGGATTTCCATTCATCCCACTCGGACATAAAAATGAAATAAGATCCTTCGAGCGGGCGATAAATCACCCTTGCGTGTGTCGGGGCGTTGGGAAGGGGGAATGTGCGTGAGAGACAGACTGGAGAAATACGGGCGGGAGGCATTACCCCCTGTTTAAGACCCCCATTAC